>JAMYXO010002304.1:0-24442 GCA_033310375.1 Conus canariensis
TTTCATATCAGTTGTTACGCCACTTACCTTTGTGCTGGAAGCAATTACTTCACTCGTTTTACCAAAAATGTTGGTTAAATGGAACTCTTCCTACTTTCTGGAAGAGGATAGTTGTAATTCCAGTTCCAAAACAAGGTAAACCTAGGTCTGCAGTTGATAGTTATCGACCAATAGCATTAACATCTCAAGTTGGAAAAATATTAGAAAAGATAGTTGAAAAACGCATTTTACATTATTGCGAAAAGAATAACATAATTCCCAACAATCAAGCAGGTTTCAGAAAAGGTAGAAGTACAACTGATCACCTTGTAAAACTTGCAAGTCATGTTAAAAAACAATTTGCTCGTAGAAATAGTACACTTGCTACTTTCTTTGACATCAGAAAAAGCATATGATAGTGTGTGGCATTCTCGTTTACTTTATAAGTTGAAAAATATTGGGATAAATGGTGCAATGTATCAGTTCATAAAATCTTTCTTATCTGAGAGATCATTTTGTACTAGGGTTGGTAAATGTTACTCTTCATTTAAAGATATTGACATTGGCATCCCTCAGGGCTCCATTATTGCACCTATTCTATTTACAATTCTCGTTCACGATCTTCCTAAAATACTATCTAAAATATGCATGTAGTGCAATATGCCGATGATATTGCAATGTGGATGAACACAAAAATTAAAAAACAGACAAATAAGAGAACCATATTATATATACAAAAACTATATCAAATTGAAATTGACAAACTAAATAAATATATGAACGAAAATGGACTAGAACTATCAGGAGAAAAGACACAATTAATGTTATTTAACAATGGTAAAAATCCAAAAGTTTTGCCTCAACTTGTGCTAGAAAATAAAACTCTTCAATATTCCAATAATGTTAAATTTTTAGGTGTTCATTTCACTCCTAAATTAAGCTGGAGATTCCATATTGAATATCTTATAAACAATGCCAGACAAAGGCTATCTTTACTAAAAATAATCAGTGCACAATCGTGGGATCAAGATACCCAAACTCTTGTGCATCTTTCTATTAGTCTGGTTCGTTCAAAATTGATTTACGGACAGGAAGTATATTTTTTCAGCTTCTCAGACATTACTTAAGTGGTTACAAAGTATAGACAGTAAAGCTATTAAAGTAGCCCTTGGTGTTCCAGCGCATTCTAATACCTTTAAAACATATAAAGAAGCTAATCTTGTCACTTGATGATCAACGCAAACTAGCAACAGCCAAATATGTAACCAGAAGTCTTTCTGTATCAAATTCAGTAACAAATGAAATATTTCTTGATGCTAAATCGGATTTTCCTAAAAGGGCACAGAATATTTCTTACCTGCAGCCCATTCGAAATTATACTGATGATTTATTTAGAAAATGTGACATCGATATTACATCCATTTCAAAACCTCCAACTATGCCCACAGTTCCTCAGTGGGAGCATATTTCTCCAAATTTTGATATAGATTACACTACTCTAAAAAAAGAAGACAATATTAATTTGATATCAGTAGAAGCAAAAGAACATCGTGAAAACACATATCCACATCATCTTAAAATCTACACGGATGGTTCAGTTTTAGAATCTTATACAGGAGCTGGATTTGTAATTCCCGATTTAAAAGTAAAGAAATCATTTTGTTTAGGAAAGAACTTTTCAGTTTTCATCGCTGAACTATATGCAATCCTTATGGCCTTATCTTGGATATCTGATCTTAATGTGGCAATTTACAGCATTCTAATCTGTGTTGACTCTAAATCTGTTCTTTGTAGCTTACGAAGTTGGGACGCAAATGTAAGGAAAGACTTAATTTTTGATATAAAATCTATGATACATTCCGTTATGGCGAAAGGAACTTTTGTAGAGTTTTGCTGGATCCCATCCCATTGTGGTATCTATGGAAATGAAATAGCTGATAAATTAGCAAAAGAGGGTGCTCTTAGAAAAAATCCAGATAGTAGATTAAAATAGGATAAACATGAAATCAGTTCTCTATTAGAAAATTGTATGAACAATGAAAAACTTCCTGCAAAAACGAAAATGTTATTATGTCAAAGATCATTGTCCAGTATAATTTATAAAATGCGTTTAAACTCGTGGAAAACCAAATTTTCTAAGGATGTAGATTGCGCTTGTGGTCTCCCATTATCTATTCAACATATTCTTTTTGAATGTCCAGTTCTAACATCTTTATATAATATTCTAAAGATAGACATTGATTCCTTAGGGGCTTTACATGAAATACTTTACAGCCCCAAAATGATTGATATAGCAAAGGCTATATCAAGTTCTGTTATTATTCATTTGTTGTAATTGATTTTTCAGTTTATAATTATTGTTATGGTCGTTAATAGGCAAACTTTCATGTATTTGTGTCCGCGCGCGCCGCGCGCGCGCCACACACACACACACACACACACACACACACCACACACACACACCACACAACACACACACACACACACACACACACACACACACTCTCTCTCTCTCTCTCTCTCTCTCTCCACCACACACACACACACACACACACACACACAAACACACGGGCGCGCGCATGCACGCACGCACACGCACACGTACACACGCACTCACACACACACTCATATAATGCACTTACATACATACACATTTCTATATATATATATATATATATATATATTTTTTTTTTTTTTTTTTTTAATAGTCTAATATCACCATCGTTGTGAACAGACTCTAAATTAAATCAATCAAAATCATAATAAAACCGATAGTAACCATATTTCTCATTTATCATTATCTGGTTTTGAAAACATCAGTGGAAAGGAAACGGCGTATCAGTTTAATATGCAGCAAAACAGAGGGTGTGCCCTGGTATATGTATTTTGTCCCTAATAGCAATGGTCTGCTGTGAAATGTGTAATTAGTTTTTCCCTGAAGGATTCTGTAATTTGAGTACATCGGAAATGTAGTGGAAGTGAATTCCAAACCACGCTACCTGAGTAAGATAAGCTTGATTTAAATAGATCTATTCTAGGTGTGGGAACCTGGAATTTGGTTGAATCCCTAGGGTTTATGCTAAATTTGGGCTGAAGAGTTTGTGGTGCTAAACCCGATGCAATTTTTTGCATTAGCAGACATTTGTTGACAGCAAACATTTCTTATAACGGAAGAGCCCCCGCTTTAGTATAATCCCCTTCACTAAGACTAGATGATTTTAATAGGACTGCTTCAAGTGCTCTTTTGTAGACACTCTTAAGAGGTTTCATGGCATTAGCACTAGCAGAATCAAATAGTGTTGAACAATAACTGATTGAAGAGAGAACATGTGCGCGTAGGAACAATTTCCTGGCATGAAGGTTTAAGAAATGCTTAATCTTGCACAGCTGATATGTTTGTCTGGATATTGATTTACATAAACTGCGAAGATGATAAGACCAAGAAAGATTATTATCAACATATACGCCTAGAACTCGATGGCTGTCCACCACTTCAATTTCCTGGTTATTGATAAAAACAGATGGGGGCTGTGTGGTTATGTTTTGTCTTCTCTGCCTTGTTGTTATCAGCATTAGTTTTGTTTTGTTAGGATTCAGTGACATGTGATTTACATTGCACCAATTACTTAAGATATCAGCATTCTTCTGTAATGAAGTGAAAACAGCTTCCAAGCTGGAGCTACTTGTATGGACAGTGGTATCATCACAAAATAGTTCACATGAATCCTCAATATAAAGAGGGAGATCATTTATATAAACTGAGAACAGCAACGGACCTAACACAGAACCCTGGGGTACGCCATGTTGGAGAGATAGCTTCTCTGATAAATCGTTGTTGACACAAACGATTTGTTGACGATCTTCTAGGAATGATGTTATCAGTTGGAAGGTATTTCCTGTTATACCATACGATAAAAGCTTCCTGCATAACAATTTGTGGTCAATTACATCAAAAGCCTTTGCAAAATCAACAAACAGTGCGCCACAACATTTATTCTCATTAACACTGGCTAGCCATTGATCTACTAGGTTTGTAAGCGCTGTATGACAAGAATGATTTTTCCTGAATCCTGATTGATTTTTATTTAGTAGGTTGGAGGAGTCAAAATGGTGGCAAAGATGTTTATTTATGTGTTTTTCCAAGGGCTTGGACAGAACTGGCAAAATGGATATAGGTCTGTAGTTCGATGGTTCAGATTTGTCTCCAGATTTGAAAATGGGTATTATTTTTGCAACTTTGAACTGAGCGGGAAAGTGACATTTATCAATGCATAAATTGTAAATGTAGGTAAGAGTTTCGCATATAACAGGTGCTGATAGTTTCAGTATTTTTCCATCAATCCCGTCAAGTCCGCGGATTCCTGTCTGCTTTAACTGGCATAAAGCTTGGCAAACATCACTAACTGTCATAGGCGGAACTGGTGTTGCTGGACGAATGTTCAGAGCATTGCAAAATTTTTTTTAATTTTTGTAATTCATTTGAGTCAGTATTCTTTTCTTTGACAATGTGTTCTGCAACTGTTGTAAAGTGTTGGTTGAGTTCATTTGGTGTTATGCTGGTAATGGGACTTTGTCTTTGACTGTGAAGTTTTATTCGTAAGTTTATTTATTGCTTGCCATATGGACTTCGAATTTTTTTTGTTGGCTACAAGTTCACAAAAAAATTTCATTTTTGCTGTCCGTTTGAGTGAATTGACTTTATGACGTTGCCTTTTAAATCCATCCGACTTCCCTTCTGCTTCAAGCAGATCGTCGCGTAAGAAACAAGCAGCTTGTATTTCATCAGTCATCCACTTTGGTTGTGCACTATGTTTAACTCGACGCGTTTTGAATGGCGCATGCTTGTCATAAACAGAATTAAACGTGTGTAGCCAGTACTCAAGCGCTTTCTCTGGATCAGTGTAATTATAAACATTTATAAAGGGGGAATTCATGAGGTCAGTGAGAAAGGTATCTTCGTGGAAGTGTCCAAAAGGTCTGTAAGTGATGTGTTTTGTGGCCAGTTTTAGGAATTTTGATTCCACTTCTTTCCACGTAATGCGTACTGGAAAGTGGTCGCTGCATCCATTCAAAGGTACACATTTTTCAATGACGTTTTGTGGTTCAGAAAGATAGATGTGGTCAATTAATGTTTTGCTAGTGAGTGTTACTCTGGTTGGCATGTCTATAGTTTGGGATAAGTTGTATGAGATAGTCCTATCTGACCATGATGTTTGGCACTTCAATAGATCAATGTTGAAATCACCTAAAAGTATTAATTCTGTGGCATCAAGCGATGCTGCATCCATCATGGCCGTAAACTTGTCCATCCAACCAGCATTTTCCGCTGGGTTTCGATATACAAATCCTATTTTGATGGGTTTTGTTCTCTTCAACTTGATTACTAACCAAACTGCTTCAATTCCAAAACTTTCAAGATCATACAAACGTTGGGCATTTAATGTTTCATGAACGTAAAGTAATATGCCTGTAGATTTGGATTCGGTGGGATCTCTGCGTACAATATTAATAATGAATACTTATATAGCGCCTATTCTCGGCTAGAGACCAAGCTCTAAGCGCTTTACAATCAACACTCGCTTACACAACGGGCTGCCTACCTGGGTAGTGCCGACTGAAGAGCTGCCAGCTGGCGCTTCATTCAGTCGTTTCCCGTGTCATCCAGTCAATATCGTTCAATATCGTTCACTCAGTTTCTTTACTTCCTTCATTCTTTCCATTTCTTACGCAGGGTGCATGCTGTGTGTAACGTGTCATCCATGCCAACGGCCAAACTGGCCTACTCTTCCGAAAGTTGGTGATGGGATTTTACGTGTGTGCAAGATATTATGCGTGCGTTCACACACGGAACCTCGGTTTATAGTCTCATTCGAAGGACTGTATGGGAAATGGAGTCAGAACTAATGTTAACTCCGAGGGAAAAGTCCCCCTGTACCGAAACGCCCCGGCGGAGATTCGAACCCGCAACCCCAGGATTACCAAGATTACGAGTCAGGCGCTCTACCAACTGAGCTATTCCGGCTCACAATATTGTAGCCAGAGATTAAGACAGTGGCATCAGGGACAATATCTGCAAGTCTTGATTCAGTGAAGCCAAATATATGAAAGGGTTTGTCTTGATTATACAGTATAGTGGGTCCTCCTGTAACTTGTTTTGTATACGGTTTATATTAAGATGTCCAATACGTAGTCCGTCTTCCTGTGGCCACTTTGAAGATGATTGCATCATTTGTGCAACTAAAACAAATATAGCAAGGATACACGTGAATACAAACTCAATGTGTCCGTATGGTATACACACACAACAACTATCTTCAATTCAAAAGGATAATGAATATGAGAAACAAGCAAGTCAAAACTACAAATAAGTGTGATACAACACACTTACACACCAAATCCAACAACGCTCAATGAAAAAGGATAATGAATATGAAAAAGCACAAAAGTTAAATTCACAAAGTTCCGTAACACGCTTGTGGCAAGTGTCACCGAAGCTTTATCCACACCACAGGTTTCTGAGCGTGCTCACACACCATTCAGGTACAATAAAACTATGATATAAAAGTCTTGCTTTCTTCAGAAATGCTAATAATGTAGTTCGCAACCTCTTTTTCTTTTCAGCTTATCAGATGGTCGGCAGATTCGGAATTACACAGTCCACATTGGCAGATGCATATAGTTCAAACTCTGCACTTTCCACACGAGTGTATATATACATATAGCACACACGCACACGCACGCACGCACGCACACACACACACACACACACACACACACACACACACACACACACACACACACACACACACACACTAATTCAAGTCTAAAACTGGCCATAGTTTGGTGGCATTGGCATGAAGTGTGGCCACTGCCAAAAGGCAGGTGGGAAGCTACGAGGAAAAGAAGGGAAGAACATAGAAGGATACATTGGCGGTGGCATCATGGGTGTTGGTTGTGGAGGCGAAGTGTAGGTCTCTCTACTACCATACGAATTAGTTCCCCGCGTGGTAGTGGGCTTACTGTCCGGTCGTCGGAGTGGGTGGGTGGGGTTTAGAGTGGTGGTAGGGAGGGGAGGAAAGACTTCCGAGTAGTGTGGGTCGGCCGGAGAATTGGGAAGAGTAGGGGGGTTCTGGGGTTGAGAGGACTGTGATGTGTGATTGTTTGTTGGTAACATGCGTGGAGTAGGTGAATGGACAGGAGGAGGAACGGAGCGGTGATGCAACAAGGGGGAAGTGGAGAGACGTCCAGGCCTTCATGGATGACACTACAGTGATTTCATCCAGAGAAGACGAGACACGTCATGTGCTGGAGAGGCTGGACGACATAGTTGCCTCATCCAGAATGAAGTTCAAGCCAAAGAAATCACGGAGTCTCTCACTGAGGAAAGGAAAAGTGGCCGGATCTGTGGTCTTCAGTGTTGCCAACCAGGCCATTCCAACAGTCACAGAAGAACCAGTCAAGAGCCTTGGAAGATGGTATGATGATACGCTGAAAGACACACAAAGAGCAAAAGAAACCAAGCAGATGGCGGAGGAAGGCTTGGAGACCATTGACCAGTGTGGGCTCCCTGGCAAATACAAGGTCTGGTGTCTGCAGTTCATGCTGATACCAAAGCTGCTATGGCCTCTGATGATATACGACATCTGCACCAGCATAGTGGAGGCAATGGAAGCCAAAATCAACAAGTTCACAAGGAAATGGCTTGGTGTCCCACCCTGTCTGACTGACATAGCGCTGTACTGTCGCCAAGCAAAGCTGAAACTACCCCTGAAATCCATCCTGGAGGAATACAAAGCAGGGAAGATCAGACTTCAAAGCATGCTGGAGGACTCAGGAGACAAGGTGGTAGAAGCAATTAAGCCCCAGCTGAAGACAGGCAGAAAATGGAAAGTTCAAGAGGCGATGGATTCTGCAAAAGAAAGTCTCAAGATCAGAGAAATAACAGGACACACACAGACCAACAGACAGGGACTGGGGTGACCAAAACTGAATGGTGGTCAAAGGCCAAAGGAAAAGCCAAAAGAGACATGATGATTCAGGAGATGAGAAAAGAAGAAGACCAAAAAAGACTCCAAAAAGCAGTCCAGCAGAGCCAGCAAGGGCAATGGACAACGTGGGAGAATGCACTCCAAAGAAGTCTCACTTGGAATGACATTTGGCACATGGCCCCTCTCAGGATCAGCTTCATTCTCAGATCTGCATATGACCTTCTGCCCTCAAATGCAAACCTGGTGAAGTGGGGGAAAACAGACGATCCTGCATGCCCCCTCTGCCATGAAAAACAAACAGTGGAGCATGTCCTAAGCTCATGTAAAGTAGCCCTGGCTCAAGGAAGGTACACATGGAGGCACAACCAAGTGCTCAAAGAAATTGTACAAGTAGTCTGGGCTAGTACCAACACCACAAAAGGGAAAATCAGGACTCCAAAAGCACCCGCAACATTCTTCACGGCAGGAGGCAGCAAATCATGGCCAAGAACAACAGTGCCACTCGAAACATGCAGGCAGAGTCTGCTGGACGGGGCAGATGACTGGGAGTGCACTGCAGACCTCCCAGAATGGAAGAGTCACCCAGAGATCATCAGCAAGAGTGGCATGAGACCAGACATAGTAGTCCACTCTAAGTCAACCAAGCAGCTGATCATGATCGAGCTCACGGTGCCATATGAGAACAGAATGGAGGCAGCTCAAATCTACAAGACTGAAAAGTATGCTGATCTGGCAAACAGCCTGAGGAGAGAAGGCTATCAGGTCAAAGTCCTCACTGCAGAAATTGGAGCTAGGGGGTTTGTAGGAACGTCTGCATACAGCCTCATGAAACAGCTCTCAGTTGCAGGGAAGGAAAAAACCAGAGCCCTGAAAGCAATGGCAGAAGCGGCAGAGAGGTGTTTCAAGCTGGATCTGGTCAAGGAGGAACAAAAGTGAACTTCATAAGGCTTAATTTCCCTACAAATATCAGGTGTCCCTGTGGCTCAGTGGTTAAAGCGCGAGTCATTAAGTGGAAAATGAGCATGTCCAGAGGGTCATGGGTTCGAATCCCAGCCATGGCTCGTCCCAAGATGGGAAAAAAAAAGGGGCAGCAGAGGGACATCCGGAGTCATGAACCGGGTGTGGCCCAACCCCCCTAGAGTGTCAGGAGATAAGGGCCGAAACACTTGCTTGAAGGGGGCTTCTCTTCTGAGGACTCTCTGCTGCCACGCTCTCCACGAGTTTCTTTCTACTATTGTTTGTTGGTAACATGCGTGGAGTAGGTGAATGGACAGGAGGAGGAACGGAGCGGTGATGCAACAAGGGGGAAGTGGAGAGACGTCCAGAGAGAGAGAGAGAGAGAGAGAGAGAGAGAGAGAGAGAGAGAGAGTTGACAAGAATCTTTCTCCAAGGGAAGTAATTGTTGACAAAGACCAAGTATGCTTTCTCTTGTATTTCTTAAGAGAACACAAAACCCACAAAATTCCAACGTTTACTTCTGTAAAGAAAAATAGGTCTTTATGAACAAAGAGAGGTTTGTTGTATTCGGGGAGTAGATGGAATTTGTGACACTGTACATGATCAGTATAAAGCTTGTGCTGGTGGTTGAAATGATGGCACTGTTGCTCATTCCATACGGTATGAACATTGGTGTTTGATTGAAGCCACCATGAATGCACTGGGAAACGTCATGAGATTGTCCGGGGCTACGTTGTAGGCAGGCAGCTGAGCAGGAACACTGAGAGTGTCACCGTCTGATGACGCTGACCTTTCTGGAACTGCTTGCAGTTTGTCCTGGAACCTGCACTGTCGTCCGATTGGAAGACATCATCAGTCTGTCTTCGCCTGCACTGCCTACCACTCCACACCATCACAACGACATGGGTGCACACTTTACCACCTGCCTACAACTCCAATAGCTGCTTTAGGTTGTTTTTGGTTTTGGTTTTGTCTTTGTGCGTAATGCCGCTGACATACATGAACAACCAGACAGACAGACGCAGGGAGAAATCATAAGGCTCATTGCTGAGGGACTGGCATTGGTAATAATAATGATAGTAATTAATTTCAAAGTGAGATGACTGCAGGTGGACATTTGAAACGAACCTAACAGAAAAAAAGTCTTCCGCCAGATAAAAGGGAGCTAAACAAAGAAGACAAAACCATGACGCGTTTCGACCTCTGTGCTCTTCTTTGAGGCCAGACAAACAACATTGCAGATAATGAACACGAAAAAGGAACAATCGCTTCTCTCCTCCAATTGAGCGCCAAATGATCATAATGCAGAAATCGACGAAAATGATATGTCAAACACGTACGATTTATGTACAGTGCCTTTTTAATGATAATTGCTCAAAGCCAGAGTAATAAGAAACGCTCGTGCAGAAAAACAGATGTCATTAAGAAAGGAATCACCCTCACAAGCAGGTTTAAAGCCTACATACTCAATGTCCAGACCCTCTAACGAATGGAACCAAAGCATTTCGTCACGGAGCACGCGCTTTTCTATATATGTTATTATTTATGAGGATTCAGTTCATCGGTGGCATAGTGAACTGTTTGGATCAACAGATTTGTCATCCTTCCAGGGTAGTGGAGAGAGAGAGAGAGAGAGAGAGAGAGAGAGAGAGAGAGAGAGAGAGAGAGAGAGAGAGGTGGAAGGGGAAGACATCTGCACTGCAGTTACACCAATATCTACCAATGTACTTTAAACTACAGTTACACCAATATCTACCAATGTACTTTAAACTACAGTTACACCAATATCTACCAATGTACTTTAAACTACAGTTACACCAATATCTACCAATGTACTTTAAACTACAGTCACACCAATATATACCACTGTACTTTAAACTACAGTCACACCAATATCTACCAATGTACTTTAAACTACAGTCACACCAATATCTACCACTGTACTTTAAACTACAGTCACACCAATATCTACCAATGTACTTTAAACTACAGTCACACCAATATATACCACTGTACTTTAAGCTACAGTCACACCAATATCTACCAATGTACTTTAAACTACAGTCACACCAATATCTACCACTGTACTTTAAACTACAGTCACACCAATATCTACCACTGTACTTTAAACTACAGTCACACCAATATGTACCACTGTACTTTAATCTACAGTCACACCAATATCTACCACTGTACTTTAAACTACAGTCACACCAATATGTACCACTGTACTTTAATCTACAGTCACACCAATATCTACCACTGTACTTTAAACTACAGTCGCACACACACGGAGAAAGTGGAACGAGTTCGCGCGCGCTCGCACACGTAACGTGGCAGTATGTTCAAACGCACTCTTATTGCTTTGTTATATTTCTGTCGCTTTCACTGTCAAAGACTTTCGTAGAGTGTTTACCGTCATATCCATAACAGCAACTGTGATTAGAGTTGGTATCAAACACACAGGATTGGCGAAGTTGGTTTTAATAGGAGCCATGCCATAGATCCTACTTCAGTCCTGCTCAGCCTTTCTTTTGGAGTTTGGATGTCTTTGTTTTTGGTTTAGCAACATTCCTCGTAGTTAATGCTTTGTTTTGCTTTTAAAATGTTATAGCTTCTTCTGATTAATTTTGGTTTCTAATTTGAAAGGAAATCCAAAATGGGGCAGGAAACGTAAACAGTAATTAAAAAAATAAGTACAGCATCTCTTGCTCCATTATGAACTAAACCCACCACCATCACTTTCAAAGGAAACAATTACAAAGAAATCTTGCTGTATGCTCCGACGAACAGACCGGCACCAACATATGCAGCTACGCGCGCGCATACACATAGAGAAACAGACACACATTCATGCATGCACGCACGCATGCACGTGTTCGGAGGGAAAGCAGTGTACTGGGCATTATCTTCACCTTCCCACGAAAATGGAAAAAAAAACAAACAAACACACTCACAAAGCGAAAAATTTGCGCTGCCGACGGTAGGGGGCGAGAGCTTGAGGTCGACCTGTTCCCATTGAACCGTGGTGTTATTTCTATGACAGAATAGCCAGTCGTCCTCCTCCCGATGGGACAAAAAAAACAAAACAAACAAACAAACAAACAACAACTCGGGGAGAAACCAGCGGAACAAGATCTACGTAGTGTGGTTGCAAAGCGAGAGGACTGCAGGCGGAAATCTAAACAAATCTTAAATAAATGTTAGCGAACCGCCCAGAGAACGTGGACAAACGAGTCACAAGACGAAACACAACTAGTTTCGACCTCTTAGGTCTTCATCAGGTGAGACATTAACGAATAAAACAATGAAAATTCACTTAGCTTTGATCGCTTCAGATCACTTGGTAGGGTTCAGCGCAAGGAAGAAGGCGTTGAATGAGAACGAGGCTGTTGGAAGGGAAATAGTGAGCGAGTCAAAGTCGTAATGAAGATAATAATATTACTGATAGGAATACTAATAATGGTCAAAATACTGAAAAAAAAAAAAAAAAAAAAAAAAAAGGGACAAGATTACTACCAATCTGTGTCAATAAGTATGGGTATGGGAGAAAGGAGAGTGGGTTAGAGGATACTTAAACAGCAGGGTTGCCGTGGCAACAGTCCCAGAGGCGAAGGCGATGGTGATGTCAATGCCAGTGGTAGTATCAATACTAGCAATAGTATTACTGAATGATACTGCTAACAACGATAGTGAAGGTTAAGGTAATGAAAGCATGATACAGAAACATATTTAGAAAATACAATTTTTATAATAATCAAATAAATAAATAAATGAAACATTAAAAATAATAATAAATTAAAAAATCAGTAAATAATAATAATAATAATTTTAAAAAAAAAAAATTAAAAAAAAAATAATAATAATGATAATAAATGCATAAATAAGATAGCTATAAGTTGTGTGAGGTGAATAGTGGGAGATAAGGTAGTATGTGTGTGTGTGGTGGGAAGATATTATGGGCTGAGATAGAAGTGGTGGGTTGGTACATGTTACTTTAAGGTGTAGATGCTATGAGGGTGGAGGGAAGAAGGGGATGGGTTTACGTACTAACTGGGGGAGGGGGAGGGGCAACATATTCACACCTATACACAATCTCTCTCTCTCTCTCTCCCCCCCCCCCCCCCCTTTCACGACCAACGATAAAGGAGCCAGCATTCTATTAATTATGTGTGTGTGTATGTGTGAGTGTGTGTGTGTGTGTGTGTGTGTGTGTGTGTGTGTGTGTGTGTGTGTGTGTGTGTGTGTGTGTTCCATTAGTAATATCAGCCTTATTCATTGGTTACCCCCACCTCCACCCCCAGCAACCGCCATATCCACCAACACCCCTACACACATCATTACTAGGGCAGGGGGAGGGGGGAGTAAGTCGATTGATGTAGCAAATGGAGAGACTCAGAGAGTGTAGGAAAAGGGAAGATGATGATAGCTGCAACCTATGTCTGAGGTAAACAGAGGGAGGTAGGGTGGTATGGGTGTGTGTAGGTGGGGGATATTTCAGGCTGGAGCTGCAGAGATGGAATGGTACATACTACTTTTGGACGTTGATGCCATGAGGGTGGACGGTGCCCAGTTTGGCAATGAGATGAGATTCCTGCATAAGGCGTTCCAAGCTGTCACTCTTAGATTGCCAAAGTGCCAAGACTTTGACATGGTTGATGTTGTGTTGGGCATGGTTGAAGTGTAGAGCGACTGGTTTGGGCCGATGGTGGCGGATGTCGGCCAGGTGTTCAGAGATGCGTGTCTCAAGAGTGCGAGATGTCTCACCTACATAGATCTTACCGCACAGCTGACAGTGGATGGCATACACAATGTTGTGGCTCTGGCAGGAGAAAGTGCGTTTAATAGTGAAAGAGCCTGTGGGGCCATGTAGGATGGTGTCTGGTTTGGTGAGAGAGCAGATTTTGCAGTTGGGTTTTGAGCAGGGGAAAGTACCTGGTGGCTTAGGTGTTGAGATTTTGTTCAGCTTAGAGCGCACCAGTAGGTCGTTGAGGTTTTTGTCACGTTTGAAAGTGATCATTGGTGTGGTCTCAAAGGCAGGTTTATGGTTTTCTACTATGTGCCAGTTAGACTTCAGGATCCTGCAGATGGGCAGATTGTGAGGATGGAAGAGAAGGCAGGCAGTGGGTCTGTCTGTCTCTTTGGGAGGTTTAGTTTCCAGAGTAGATGTTCTGGATTTAGCTGCAGTGCGGCTGAGAGCATCACTGATGACGGCACTAGGGTATCCACGGTTGGTGAAAAAATCAGACATTTTGGCTGCTTGTATAGTGAAATCCTCTTCGCTAGAGCACAGTCTGCGTAGGCGAAGGAATTCAGAATATGGAATGCTATTTTTAGTGGACTGGTGGTGGGAAGATGTGTAGTCCAGGTATGAGTGCGCATCAGTAGGTTTGTAGAAGACTGAGGTTTGAAGCAGTCCATCTTTGAGGGAGATAGTGATGTCCAGGAAATTAACTGACTGTGAAATGGTGTAGGTCAGCTGGATGGATGGATGGAAGGTCTGTGCAAAGTTGAGGAAATTCTGGAGGTCATGTTCTGGCATGGATGTGGCTCCCAATCCATCATCTATGTATCTTTTGTAGAGCTCTGGTGTTGGGCCTGTGTAAGAGGTTAGTAGGCGGTGTTCTAGGTGTCCCATGAAGAGGCAGGCATAGGATGGTCCCATTTTGGTTCCCATAGCAACACCACTGATTTGTGAGAATGTGTGGTAGTTGAATTCAAAAGTATTGAGGGTGAGGACTAATTCTGCAAGTCTGACTAGTGTAGCTGTGGGAGGGTGTTGTTGGTTGGGGGGCCGTTTGTTAAGAAAGAATGCGAGGGCCTTCAGTCCATCAGCATGAGGGATGGAAGTGTAGAGAGAGACGACATCAAGGGTAAAGAGGAGGCTGGGTTTGAAAGTGGGATCTGTGTTGTATGAATTAATCATGTTGAGTGTGTGTGTAGTGTCTTTGAGGTATGTGGGGAGGCCTTGTACTATGGGTTGGAGGAGAGAGTCTAAGTACTGTGAAATGTGTTCTGTAGGGCAGCTGCATGCAGATACTATGGGTCTGCCGGGAGTATTGGTTGTGTGTATTTTAGGGAGCAGGTAGAAGGTGGGTTGTTTGGTGTCTGTCATTATGAGGAGTTTGGCTGTCTTCGGTAAGTTGTTGTGTTTGATTTCTTGTTTAACTGTGGTTGAGATGAGTTTCTGGTGTTGGGGGAGGGGTGATGCTGTGAGTGGTGTATAGAAATTTGTGTCTGACAGTTGTCTGTGTGCTTCTTTTATGTACAACTGTTTGTCCCAGACCACCACTGCACCACCCTTGTCTGCTGGTTTGATGACAATGTCTTGTCTTTGTCTCAGTGATTCAAGGGCTTTTTGTTCATCCCGTGAGAGGTTGGAATTGCGGACAGGTTTGGATTTAACTTGAGAGATTTCTTTTCTACACTTTTTGATGTAGAGTTCAACTTCAGTGGATTTGTCAAGAGGTGGCTGGCGAAGCACTGGAGTTCGAAAAAGGTGGGTAAAAATGTCTGAGCTGTCTGGTAGAGGGGGCTTGGGCACACCGTCAAGTGCAGCCATCCATCTTAATTTTCTAAAGAATCTTTCAACATCAACGTGGTTTTGATATTTATTGGTGGCAGGCTGAATGGGAATAAATTTCAGACCTTTTGCCAGGACTGATCTTTCATCATTGGTGAGAGTCAGATTATCAGGAATGCAGCGAACAAGGTGGCGGTGTTGCTCATGGGTGATAGAAGGGTCAGTGTTGTGTGTAGGGGGATTCAACTGGTCTGGGTTTGCCTCGTGTTTGTTACGTAATTTGGATAACTTGTCTTGCTTAATCTGGTAGCAGTGATTGTGAATGAGCTGGTTGTGTGTATGGATGAGCTGTCTGAGTCTTGAAGCAGTGGCTATGGGCATGATGATTGTGGTTTGTTGTTTGAAATGTTGAAGAAGACGGGAGAGAGATTCCAGGGATGAATTGAGTGTTTTGATATGTGCCAACATGAGTCTACGGCTGGCTTGGAATAGAATTCTTGTAGTGGTAGTGGTAAGAGCGGTGTTATGAAGATCGGATGGGGTGTGAGAAAGTGAGAAGCCGCGAGGGGTGATTCGCAGTCGAATGCATTGTTTTAGAAAGTTGAGATGAGATGCAGATTTCGTTTTCTGAAACTGTGTTTTAGCATATCCTAGTGCAAATGGCTGGATGATAGGTGGCAGAAAATGAATGGACTGGTGAAAACTGGCATGTGTACGGGAGAGGAATTGGGGGGCCGGCATTATGTTCTGATTTAGGTTCTTAGAGTTGAGAGGTCAGGAGTGCCTGATTGCGATCGCACGTACACGACTAAAAACGTATGTTAAACGAAATACGGATCAATGATTAACAGTATACAATGATCGAAAGACGTATACACGATAACAATCACACACACTGATGACGTAAACAGAAATACAAAACAACGAAGGGTAGCAGTCAGTATGAATCAAAATAGATCTAGTTGCAAAGCGAGAGGACTGCAGGCGGAAATCTAAACAAATCTTAAATAAATGTTAGCGAACCGCCCAGAGAACGTGGACAAACGAGTCACAAGACGAAACACAACTAGTTTCGACCTCTTAGGTCTTCATCAGGTGAGACATTAACGAATAAAACAATGAAAATTCACTTAGCTTTGATCGCTTCAGATCACTTGGTAGGGTTCAGCGCAAGGAAGAAGGCGTTGAATGAGAACGAGGCTGTTGGAAGGGAAATAGTGAGCGAGTCAAAGTCGTAATGAAGATAATAATATTACTGATAGGAATACTAATAATGGTCAAAATACTGAAAAAAAAAAAAAAAAAAAAAAAAGGGACAAGATTACTACCAATCTGTGTCAATAAGTATGGGTATGGGAGAAAGGAGAGTGGGTTAGAGGATACTTAAACAGCAGGGTTGCCGTGGCAACAGTCCCAGAGGCGAAGGCGATGGTGATGTCAATGCCAGTGGTAGTATCAATACTAGCAATAGTATTACTGAATGATACTGCTAACAACGATAGTGAAGGTTAAGGTAATGAAAGCATGATACAGAAACATATTTAGAAAATACAATTTTTATAATAATCAAATAAATAAATAAATGAAACATTAAAAATAATAATAAATTAAAAAATCAGTAAATAATAATAATAATAATTAAAAAAAAAATAATTAAAAAAAAAAAAAATAATACAAAGACATAAACTGAATTTTTAAACAGTAAAGTATAGGAAAAAATGGTATAAGATGGACAAAGAAAAACAGGAGTTTTCCAAGAAGAAGAACAAAGAAAGGAAGAAGACGCTCAACAAGAGAATGTTTTTGGTTGCTTGTTTGTTTGTTCTCTTCGTAGGCAACAACATAGTATCTGCATGCAGCTGCCCTACAGAACACATAGAGAGAAATAGACAACAAAACAACGCAAAAATTGACAAGACATGAACATAGAAATGGTCAATGAAGTACAGAGAGAATGATACCCATAGTATCTGCATGCAGCTGCCCTACAGAACACATTTCACAGTACTTAGACTCTCTCCTCCAACCCATAGTACAAGGCCTCCCCACATACCTCAAAGACACTACACACACACTCAACATGATTAATTCATACAACACAGATCCCACTTTCAAACCCAGCCTCCTCTTTACCCTTGATGTCGTCTCTCTCTACACTTCCATCCCTCATGCTGATGGACTGAAGGCCCTCGCATTCTTTCTTAACAAACGGCCCCCCAACCAACAACACCCTCCCACAGCTACACTAGTCAGACTTGCAGAATTAGTCCTCACCCTCAATACTTTTGAATTCAACAACCACACATTCTCACAAATCAGTGGTGTTGCTATGGGAACCAAAATGGGACCATCCTATGCCTGCCTCTTCATGGGACACCTAGAACACCGCCTACTAACCTCTTACACAGGCCCAACACCAGAGCTCTACAAAAGATACATAGATGATGGATTGGGAGCCACATCCATGCCAGAACATGACCTCCAGAATTTCCTCAACTTTGCACAGACCTTCCATCCATCCATCCAGCTGACCTACACCATTTCACAGTCAGTTAATTTCCTGGACATCACTATCTCCCTCAAAGATGGACTGCTTCAAACCTCAGTCTTCTACAAACCTACTGATGCGCACTCATACCTGGACTACACATCTTCCCACCACCAGTCCACTAAAAATAGCATTCCATATTCTGAATTCCTTCGCCTACGCAGACTGTGCTCTAGCGAAGAGGATTTCACTATACAAGCAGCCAAAATGTCTGATTTTTTCACCAACCGTGGATACCCTAGTGCCGTCATCAGTGATGCTCTCAGCCGCACTGCAGCTAAATCCAGAACATCTACTCTGGAAACTAAACCTCCCAAAGAGACAGACAGACCCACTGCCTGCCTTCTCTTCCATCCTCACAATCTGCCCATCTGCAGGATCCTGAAGTCTAACTGGCACATAGTAGAAAACCATAAACCTGCCTTTGAGACCACACCAATGATCACTTTCAAACGTGACAAAAACCTCAACGACCTACTGGTGCGCTCTAAGCTGAACAAAATCTCAACACCTAAGCCACCAGGTACTTTCCCCTGCTCAAAACCCAACTGCAAAATCTGCTCTCTCACCAAACCAGACACCATCCTACATGGCCCCACAGGCTCTTTCACTATTAAACGCACTTTCTCCTGCCAGAGCCACAACATTGTGTATGCCATCCACTGTCAGCTGTGCGGTAAGATCTATGTAGGTGAGACATCTCGCACTCTTGAGACGCGCATCTCTGAACACCTGGCCGACATCCGCCACCATCGGCCCAAACCAGTCGCTCTACACTTCAACCATGCCCAACACAACATCAACCATGTCAAAGTCTTGGCACTTTGGCAATCTAAGAGTGACAGCTTGGAACGCCTTATGCAGGAATCTCATCTCATTGCCAAACTGGGCACCGTCCACCCTCATGGCATCAACGTCCAAAAGTAGTATGTACCATTCCATCTCTGCAGCTCCAGCCTGAAATATCCCCCACCTACACACACCCATACCACCCTACCTCCCTCTGTTTACCTCAGACATAGGTTGCAGCTATCATCATCTTCCCTTTTCCTACACTCTCTGAGTCTCTCCATTTGCTACATCAATCGACTTACTCCCCCCTCCCCCTGCCCTAGTAATGATGTGTGTAGGGGTGTTGGTGGATATGGCGGTTGCTGGGGGTGGAGGTGGGGGTAACTAATGAATAAGGCTGATATTACTAATGGAACACACACACACACACACACACACACACACACACCACACACACACACACACACACACACACACACACACTCACACATACACACACACATAATTAATAGAATGCTGGCTCCTTTATCGTTGGTCGTGAAAGGGGGGGGGGGGGGGGGGAGAGAGAGAGAGAGATTGTGTATAGGTGTGAATATGTTGCCCCTCCCCCTCCCCCAGTTAGTACGTAAACCCATCCCCTTCTTCCCTCCACCCTCATAGCATCTACACCTTAAAGTAACATGTACCAACCCACCACTTCTATCTCAGCCCATAATATCTTCCCACCACACACACACATACTACCTTATCTCCCACTATTCACCTCACACAACTTATAGCTATCTTATTTATGCATTTATTATCATTATTATTTTTTTTTTTTAATTATTTTTTTTTTTAATTATTATTATTATTATTTACTGATTTTTAATTTATTATTATTTTTAATGTTTCATTTATTTATTTATTTGATTATTATAAAAATTGTATTTTCTAAATATGTTTCTGTATCATGCTTTCATTACCTTAACCTTCACTATCGTTGTTAGCAGTATCATTCAGTAATACTATTGCTAGTATTGATACTACCACTGGCATTGACATCACCATCGCCTTCGCCTCTGGGACTGTTGCCACGGCAACCCTGCTGTTTAAGTATCCTCTAACCCACTCTCCTTTCTCCCATACCCATACTTATTGACACAGATTGGTAGTAATCTTGTCCCTTTTTTTTTTTTTTTTTTTTTTCAGTATTTTGACCATTATTAGTATTCCTATCAGTAATATTATTATCTTCATTACGACTTTGACTCGCTCACTATTTCCCTTCCAACAGCCTCGTTCTCATTCAACGCCTTCTTCCTTGCGCTGAACCCTACCAAGTGATCTGAAGCGATCAAAGCTAAGTGAATTTTCATTGTTTTATTCGTTAATGTCTCACCTGATGAAGACCTAAGAGGTCGAAACTAGTTGTGTTTCGTCTTGTGACTCGTTTTGTCCACGTTCTCTGGGCGGTTCGCTAACATTTATTTAAGATTTGATTACGTAGTGTGGTCTGCCAGTTAGGTCAGACGAGATAAACGGGAGGCGAGTGCAGCATACTGTTGTTGCCTACGAAGAGAACAAACAAACAAGCAACCAAAAACATTCTCTTGTTGAGCGTCTTCTTCCTTTCTTTGTTCTTCTTCTTGAAAAACTCCTGTTTTTCTTTGTCCATCTTATACCATTTTTTCCTATACTTTACTGTTTAAAAATTCAGTTTATGTCTTTGTATCTTTTTTTGGAGTTGCTTTGTTGTGTGTGTGTCTCTCTCCCCTCCCCTCTCTCTCTCTCTCTCTCTCTCTCTCTCTCTCTCTCTCTCTCTCTCTCTCTCTCTTTAAACTTGCTCGTGTCCGTCTTTCATTCTCTCTGTACTTCATTGACCATTTCTATGTTCATGTCTTGTCAATTTTTGCGTTGTTTTGTTGTCTATTTCTCTCTTTTTTGAAAACATCCTCATCGTGTCTCCCTTTCATTCTTTCTGTACTCTTGTTGTTGTTGTTGTTGTCGAAAATTTCTGTGTTTGTCTTTGGCAGCCTCGACCCAGCAGACCTGCACCGTCAAGGCCGGCATCAAGCAAGCAGAGCAGAGCAGAGGAGAGAGGCCCAGTGGGAAGAACGGAGGCGCCGCAGACGGGCAAAGAATGGCGTCGGCACCCACAGACACTGATGACGGAGACTTCACCTGCAGCACAACACCATTGTCTCTCCAGACAGACGGATGGCAACTTTGTGTCAATTGTGCCTTGTTTCGGTGTGCACTTCTTTCTTTTTGTTGGTTGATGTTTGTCTTTCTTTCTATCTATCGATCTTTCCTTCTTTCTTCCTATCTTCCAGTCTTCTTTACTCCCTTTCTTTCGTTCTTTCTTCCTGTGTATCCTGTTTTCTCTCCTTTTTTCTTTCTTCTGCCCCCCCCCCCCCCCCCCCCCCAACTTTCAAGTTGCTTTCTTTCCTTTGTATCTTTCTCTCTTGATTTCTTTATTTAAAAAAGTCGTTCGTCAGTTATTTCCTATTTTTGCTGGATGTCTTTTGTCCATGTTGCTGTTGTTGGTTGCTGTCATTTCGTAATCCCATCCCTGCTTTCCTCTGTCTATCTCTGTCTCATTCTTTTGTCTGTACTCGTCGCTGTGCCTCTTGTGTCTCTTTGTGTCTGTCTGTCTGTCTGTCTGTCTCTCTGTCTGTCTGACTCTCGTATTTCCTCTCGGTCTGTCTGATCTGTCTCATGCTGTGTTACATTTGTGTGTGTGTGTAGTGTGTGTGTGTGTGTGTGTGTGTGTGTGTGTGTGTGTGTGTGTGTGTGTGTGTGTGTGTGTGTGTTTTCTTTTTGTCACGTTGTCTGGGACATTGCTTTTGACCAATTCCCTTCTTAATTAAATGAAATGCCATTAAAGAGTGCTGAAGATGTCTAATGTGTCATGTTCAATCAGTGATTACGGGACCTAATTATCATCTTACTCTTGACGTCTTTCTGACAAGATAACAATAATATTGAGTGTGTGTGTGTGTGTGTGTGTGTGTGTGTGTGTGTGTGTGTGTGTGTGTGTGTGTGTGTGTGTGATGTGTGTGTAATGTGTGTGTAGTTGTAGGTGTGTGTATATGTGTGAGTGTGTGTGTCAGCAACACGGTGCCGCAGACCAAACGGGCCTGGCGAGGCAGGAACTAACACAAGTTGGTGCTTTCTGTGTAGCTTCCGTGTTGTCTGCTTCGCCGTCCGTTCAAAGCATTCCAACATATTCATAGACTATGGATGACAACTTCAGAACCCTAGGAATAATATGAAACATGTCACACTGGATAATGTTGTCGCTGTATGACATTGTTGGTGATTAAAATCGGAGAATGAAGCCGCAGTGAACGAGTTTGTATCCAATGTTTCTCTATTGCGATGAGGAACACCAAACAGCATGAACTCTTTTTGTCATGACTGAACAGCAGGCGTTTCAGTCTGTTCACACCTGTAGATGTGATTCTCCAAGACTGTATCTGAGCGGAGAACTTGGTCTCTGAAAAGGAGAACCAAACACAACTGGCTTTCCTCCTCGCCTGGCTGTCGACATAAGCTCTGGATACAATTTCCGATGGAAAAATACTCTGTGGAAACGGACCAATAATGTCTATACATTTTCAGTTGTATTTATCATAGACATGGAGTCATCAACAACATTTCGATCGGGAAGTCTGAATTTCGTAGAGTGACAATTAGCCCACGACTCCGACAATGACACAAAGTGAAACGAAGAAGACGACTGTTCCAGACAGGTCGGCATCGTCAGTCATGTCGTAGAGTCGCAAACTTGTGCGGAAAAGATCGTAGGCATGCGATGCACGAAATGAGAGCTTACAGACTTTACTTGGAACTTACGTTTTTGATTCGACAGTTTTTCTGACAAACTTTTGGGAAATCAAGAAATAGTCCAGGTTTGGTTGGCGAAAGATGGAAAATGGCGCCGAAATTGATGGTGCAAGATACCAGTTTAGGGAAAATATGAGCTTTGTGGTCCAAGGTATAAAGTACATTCATTGTTGTGACTTTAGCGACGTATACATAATAATGATATAGGTTCCGAGGCACTGACATGTTAAAGAGTCGACACGAAATAATCCAGATTCATCAATCAAAGGTCAGACGGAAGGTAACTCCCGAACAAACCATGTTAACTGGCGGGCGAAGGAGAAAAAAGGCTCCAAAATCGATCGTGCAAAATACCAGTTTAGTTTAGAAAATATGGGCTTTTCGGTCCAACACAGTTGTAAAGAATAAGATTCATTTATTTGTGTGACTTCAGCGACGTACACATAATAATGATGTAGGTTCTGAGGCATTCCCATTTGAAAGAGTTGACACGAGCTAATCCAAGACTGCTCAATCAGGGGAGGTAAGGGGAAGGTAACTCCCGAACAGAACATTTCATTTGCCTTGGGTCACCACGAGAGACGTGCCCATTTGAGCACCCGGCTACGAAGACCTTCACTTGCTGATGTATTTGTCAGTTGTTCCTGTTGATATTGGTTCTCTCTGAAACACTTTGCTCCCTGGGATTCGTTGTGGCTAAGGCCGTGTCCGGATGAAGTGTGGTTTGTGTATGGGAGAGCGTCATTAATGAGCAGCGTGGTGAAGAATGCACAGAACAATGACACGTAACAACAGCAACAGCAACCTCCACAGTGACATCATCAGCCACCACCATAACAAAATACAGCTTCAACGGAATTAAATCGTTCCTCTTTTTGACAACCCTCCCCGGCTCCCCTCTTCACATTTATTGTCCATACTCATTCCCTCTAAATCAATACAATCAGATTTATGTTCACTCCATTTGTAGTCCTTTTCGTGCGCACAGAGTGAATCGATGTTGAGAGAAACAATTACAGAAACCTTGAAAAGGAAGAAAAGGGCAGTAATTCCTACAAGAAAGCAAAGGGCAGTAATTCGGTTGGGGTTGGTCAGGAATATCTTCAAAGGAATCGCTCTTTGTGGGATTGATTCAACCTTTTCTTTCAAAACAATTCAAAACAATAAAAGGACTATGCCGCTCAACGAACGAAGCAAACAAATGACATGACAAAACGCGACGCCTACAAAGAAATAGAGTAACTCTTGTCAATCACGATGAGAAAAAAGTGAGTGACTGTTCGTTCTTCGTAATGGTCCCAAATGATGTTTCATGTTGCCTGAGGAACAAGACACAAGAGGTCTGGAAAGGCGTCGTGTTTGTCTTGTCATTGGTTTGTCCGGCGTAGTCATTTCTCTTGGAACTAGGTTTCCATTTCCGCCTGCAGTCCCTCCCCCACTCCTTCCCTCCCTGCCCCGCCCCTGCGTGATGGTATGACAGTAGTCACGTCAGTGTGAACACAACGCCTGTGCTGGCTCCTGATCCCCTTTACTGTTGGAGGTGGAGAAGGCATTGGGGGTACAGGCTGTGACCTGAGCAATGACCCTCTGCTACACAGGATTTTCTCTGATAGTTGATTGTACTGGGCTCCAGACTGATGTGGTCTGGCAGTATCACATGTCATCTGGGCAGAGGTGGGACGTATCCACATCTGGGGGTGGGAATGCACCCTGCCCCCGAACTAGTACATAGCGCAGGTTATGCACGGTACACCTTGTTGGTTTCTTGGTCTCTGGATATCTGAAACTCATTCTAACGTATCTGTGTGGCCCAGGAGTTCCATT
>JAMYXO010002305.1:0-24439 GCA_033310375.1 Conus canariensis
AACCCTATCGTATCACACAACCCCCCCCTCCCCCCACGAACCCCCCCCCCCTCCTTTTCCTCTCCCATAATCCCCCTTGTCATTTCCGCCTAGCGGCTATTCTCCCCACCACATGGACTAACAACAGATGAGTCATTTTCGTTCTTTGTTTGTACTGTCTTAAATGTTAAATGTGATTTATTTTTTCGCCTGAAGAAGACCCAAGTGGTTGAAATGCATCGTGTCTTGTCATGTGCTTTGTTTGTCAATGTCATTGGCGGTAACTAACACCCTCTCTTTCTAAATTTTGCTTCGTTCTCCGCCGTCAGTCACTCCATTTTGAAATTTTCTAGGTGGCTTTTTCACTTGGAAGGGCCTGATGCAGAAATCACTGACCACCATGTCATGATCTGATAGTCCCGGTATGCTGACAGTGGCTTTCAGCAGGGTTGGATTTGTGCCAAAGACCAAGTCTAGTAGGTTTTCACCTCTGGTGGGTTGGTCTTGGATTTGGTGTAGTCCATATTTCTCTGCTATTTCTACTAGCCTCTGTTGCACTTGACGGTCTGAGGCTCCTGCGGGGACTGTGCGTGTGTTCCAGTCTACATCAGGGCAATTAAAGTCACCACACAGGATAATGTTCCTTTCTCCCTTTCCAGCGACCTTCTGCAAGGATGCATCTAGGTGATCAAGGTGGTCCATTTGGTGCTTTGACATGTAGAACAAGCCTATGACGACATCTTTGGCTTTAGTCTTTATTTTGGTCCATGATATTTCTGCCCCACTGTTGATTTCTTGGGCTTTCTCAATTCGTGTACTGATGAGATCTCCTTTACCAGTACAAAGACTCCTCCCATATAGTGCCTCTGTCATTCCTGTAAGGGGTGTAGCCTGGAGGAAAAACTTTGTGTTACTGCTAGTTATTAGATAGCTTTGATCAACTCTTTGATTATTATACTTAAGATGGTGAGCTTGTCAAGAAAATGGCTATCAATAGACCAGTATACTTAAGATGGTGAGCATGTCAAGAAAGCGGCTATCAATAGACCAGTACACTTAAGATGGTGAGCATGTCAAGAAAGCGGCTATCAATAGACCAGTACACTTAAGATGGTGAGCATGTCAAGAAAGCGGCTATCAATAGACCAGTACACTTAAGATGGTGAGCATGTCAAGAAAGCGGCTATCGATAGACCAGTACACTTAAGATGGTGAGCATGTCAAGAAAGCGGCTATCGATAGACCAGTACACTTAAGATGGTGAGCATGTCAAGAAAGCGGCTAACGATAGACAGTACACTTAAGATGGTGAGCATGTCAAGAAAGCGGCTATCAATAGACCAGTACACTTAAGATGGTGAGCATGTCAAGAAAGCGGCTATCAATAGACCAATATACTTAAGATGGTGAGCATGTCAAGAAAACGGCTACTGACTGAGGAATTTGACTCATACATAATTCACGTTTTGATTTTTATTCACAGAGACTAGAGCCCTCTTTAACTTTAAGTATGACTGTTGAAAGGACCTCGCACAATAGGTTAGGTCAATAGGTGAATTTTTTTCCATGGGCGGATGATTGATGTGTAGATCAGTCTCCAAGAGTCTGTGGCAGTGTCTCCTACTGTGAACATTTTCATTTTGAGCGCCTTTGAACCATGTGTATTCCAGTTGTTGTTTTTTCAGGAACACAGCTGGTCTGGGGCTTCTCACCTTACATGCCAAGTTTGACTGTGTTTCAGTGTGAATAGTGAAGTTTTAAACTAAAGGCCTTAAGGGCAAAGCAAGTTAAGAAATTAGGTGATTCTTAGTTTTATAATACTTGAGCCATAGAGCACTGTGTGAACCTAGGATAGTGTCATAGTGGTTTCTGGTGGTGATTTCACTCCCTGATGATCTTTTAGAATGAGAAATCTTTACTGAAATAAGATGTGTAGGATGGAATCTGGTAAAGCTAATGGGTGTGAAGTTATGTTATGTCTTGATGAGAGTTGTTGTTGTCTGTCAAGACGACGAAGACCATCTAGTCATCCTGGGGTCGGGGGTGAGTGCGTAGATAGCTGGTCAGGCCGATCTGTGCCCGGAAAGACCTATCACAGTATGGACAGGGGATGATGGCAGCAGTTGGAGATCTGTTGAAACTGGTCTTCCTGATCATACTGCGCTGCTCAGCTGCAGCAATTCTGTTGCTTTTACAGGTCTCTGCACCTTTGCGGACAACTGATCGCCACCCATCTCTGTCCTGGACAGTCTGCTCCCATGTTGTGTGGCTGATGTTTAAGGCCTTCAGGGAAGATTTGAGGCTGTCTTTGAAACACTTCTTGTGGCCTCCATGAGAGCGTTTGCCATGTTGTAGTTTGCCTAGTTTCCGGGAGATTCTTCTTCTTTTTGTCCAAATGCTCCAAATTTTGCACGTCTCAGTCTTTGAAGAAATTGGAGAAAACCCAACTCTGATATTTCTTTTCCCAGAATTTGTTTTAATTTGCTAAAAATTCAGTTGCAAAACAGTTTCTATTATTATTTTTTGTCAAAATAATTCCAAATTCTCGTATGAAGTTGCTCAGTATGAAATGCAAGCGAACTGAAAATGGGATTTACAGCCGTCAGGAGCTTTCTTGCTACACAGCATCACAAATGGAAGATAAAAACTTAGATTTTATATTCTGGGTGTTCAGGACTCCACATCTTAAGTTTTCAAGCACTGGGACAAGAGCAACAAAATATTTTGCCGCGATTCCACTGCAGCTTGTTTTGGGCATGGGCTGTTAGGACCATTTTGTAATTCATGTGCAGTGTCAGTGCACGCCTGCAGAAACAAATCAATCTTTTGAAAGTGGCAAGGTTAAATTTACAGCTATTCACAAGGTGCTCACTGATTATTGGTCTAACTACACACACACACACACACACACACACACACACACACACAAAACGTATTCACACACACACACACACACTCACACACACACACACACACACACACACACACACACACACACACACACACACACACACACACCACACACACACGCAGGCAGACACACACATACACACACATGTATTCACACACACATGCGCACACACACACACACACACACACACACACACACACACACACACACACACACACACACACACACACTACATACATACATACACACACACACATACACACACACACACACACACACACACACACACACACACATACACACACACACACACACACATACATACACATACACACACAGACGCACGCACACACCCTGCCCACACCTTATCTACCTGTTGCCCCATGCCCCCGCATGCACTGCTACCCTCTCTTTTATTGCCCCTTCCCCCACATACATACACAGAGAATGGAGAACATTTGTAACACGAAAACGGAGATTGGGAAGAGGTGAGGTGGCGCACAGACAGAAAGAGCCATGTAGGAGCTTACCATCACAAACTTCTCGTGTGCCTGCACACACACGCACACGCACACACACAGGCGCACATGCACGTGTGCTCACGTGCTTGCCAAAATGTTTGCCAAAAACTTCTTGAAATGTCACATTATGTGCCAGTCACATAAAATTGCAAGACAGTCAGTATCTGTATGTTGGGTAGAAGGCAGTCTCATCTGGAGAATGAAGATCATCAATGATGATGGAAAAAGGGTGATTGGGAAGGGGCTAGGTGGCACAGAGAGAGAAAGATACAGAGAGAGAGAGAGAAGAATGTAGGAACTTTATCTTCACAAACTCCTCAAGTATGCATGTGGTGTGATCAGGGAAAATTTGACGTGTTCTCAGAAAATCTTCTCTGATAAAATGAGGTGACAGAAGGCGGTCAGTCATCTCTTCTTTTTCTGTAAAGTTTGTGGCTCTCATACACTTTAAATATACACACACAGTGACACCCTCCACACAAGCAGTTTGGGTGTGTAGCTACAAACAGAGTTAGTGGTGGGGGGGACCACCACCAAAGTTACAAAATTATTTATGAACAAAATCTCTCTACATAGTCATCATGAAATGCATTTTTTTTTTTTTTACTGATACAAACATTTTTTCTCTACAAACTAGTTTGTATCTCCAAAGAATGCTTCATAAACCTGGGCCCAGGTCATAATTCCTTGATCACAGCAGATGTTCTTCTGCTGCTAGAAATATTTTGGGCATTGCTAAGTATGATTCACACCTGTACCTCCTTGTTTGTTGGGTATCCCTGATTTTAGCTACTCAGATACTTTCCTGACAAACTGGAAGGGGTCTCTGAAGAAGCAGTCTTTGGTCTTCTTTTTCACTCCTGCTGATTCTGCTTTGCTGAGGTCTCTGTGTTGTGCTTTCAGCTCTTCCCAGAGCTGCATTATATTCAAATGAATTTCTGTTTAAATCTGATATTTGAGATACTCTGACAAGAGGAAAATCATCTCTAAACTTGAATATTTCCCCCCTCTTCTGTTTTTCATTTTGTATTGTACTGATTTTTTTTAAAGTGTGTTCTCAAACGGGGTTCATACAGGTCTTAAAAACTCTGGAAAAGTCTGGAAATTTGAAGTCCATTTTCCAGGCCCTTGAAAAGTCTAGGAAATCGCACTATGGCCTGGAATAGCCTGGAAATTGAAGAATCAAGCACAGCTGCTTGATATTATGCATGATTGCTTTAATTTTCAGTATCATTTAGCGTTTATAATGCAAAAAAAAAAAGTTATTCCGTGCCCTCAAACGTGATATTTCGTCTCTTGTGCCTAAATGTGTTTATAACATCACTTTAAGACATTGCATTATGAACAAAGTCTTGAAAGTGGTATTGAAAATGCAGGTCTTGGGCTGGAAAAAGTCTGGAAAAGTCAGGAATTTTGAGTTGCATTTCCTGTATGAACCCTGTCAAAGACAAAACTGTACAATCTCGAGTTGAACAGGAATCAGGACATATTCCACTGCTTGTCTCCCTTGATAAAGCATGCACACAGTCATGTGATTCCCCCACTGCACCAGGTTAGAGTTTTAGGGCAGGATGTCGTATTCAGATCAGAGGATGAAGCTGATCCAGGGAGAGGCCATGTACCATATTTCATTCCAACTTCTTTGGAGTGTGTTTTCCCCTGTAGTCCAGTACCCCTGTTGCTGGGCTGTCTTCTGGATTCGCCCGTAGTCCATTACCCTGTTGCGGGGCTGCCTTCTGGATTCTCTTGGCATCTTCATCTTTCTTCAGTTACTGAGTGACCACGGCCCCTTTGCTTTTCCTTTCGCCTTTTTGCCTTTGACCACCTCTTCATTTCTGTCGATCCCACTGTCTGACTGTTGGTTTGTTTGTGTCCTGTTATTTAGCCCACATATCATTTAATGGTTATTCCAGAGATGCTATTTATACCTTGATGCAGCCAAAGACAGATAGCCATGGATGCAGTATGTATCATGCAAGGCAAGTTAAAAAGAATGGAGTTGTGTAAGGCAAGTGATGCACCAGCCTCGCAAAGGCAAAATGGCAAAATGGATTCATAACTGAAACACACATGGAATGAATCAGATGCTCTGTCATAACCCTGTAGGGGGCCGGAATAGCTCAGTTGGTAGTGTGCTGGACTCGTGATCCTGGGGTTGCGGGTTCGAATTTCGGTACAGGGGGATTTTTTCCCTCGGAGTTAACATTGGTTCTGACTCCATTCCCCATTCTCCTTCGAATGAGACTATCAACCGAGGTTCCGTGTGTGAACGCACGCACAACATCTTGCACACATGTAAAATCCCATCACCAACTTTTGGAAGAGAAGGCCAGTTTGGCCATTGGTATGGATGACACGTTACACATAGCATGCACCTTCCCCGAAGATGGAGTATGGCTGCCTTAATGGCGGGATAAAAAAAAACGGTCATACACACAAAACTCCACTGCCTGTCTATACAGGCAGTGTCCGCAGGAGTATCAGCCTGCGTGTGCAGAAAGAAAGAAAGGAAAAAGAAATAACCCTGTAGAATTCTATTCTGGGGCTCATGTGACTGCTTATGGGAGGAAAGTGGGAAGCATGTAGAAATCCTTTGGAGTTTTCCTAAAAATATTATTTGATTTTCAGTGTTCCAGCACCCAGCAGCCGTCACGCAGCTCCGTTTCCAGTCCACTGGTGATGGCGCTCCGACTGAGACAAAACGTAAGTAGACATTATTACTAAAACACTCACAGTCACACAAATTAATGCACGTGTGAAGGTTCACGCATGCATGTTTGCACGCATGTTCACACATGTATAAACACACACACACACACACACTGTGTTTGCACAGACAGGTGAAGTAGTCACTCATTGTATTATTATGATTGTACAAGCCACTGTAGTGTTGTCGACTCAGGATGCAAGATCAAGATTCCCACTTCATCATACTCAAGGAATTTTGTACAGTGGGATTTTTCTCCCCTGGCAGACTGTTGTCTTGGTTGAATACAGGCAAGTAAGTCTCCTGTTTTTAAGTTCATACTGATAGTTATTCACCTGCAAGGTTTATGCTTTGAGAAAAGTCTTGTGTTACATGTGTATTGTTAGTTATTCACCTGGAATGTTTGTGCTTTGAAAAAAAAAAGTCTTGTGTTACATGTGTATTGTTAGTTGCAAAGTGAGACGACTGCAGGCGGAAATCTAAACAAATCTTAAATAAATGTTAGCGAACCGCCAAGAGAAACGTGGACAAATGAGTCACAAGACAAAACACAACGCGTTTCGACCTCTTAGGTCTTCTTCAGGTGAGAAACAAACGAATAAAATAACGAAAATTCACTTAGCTTTGATCGCTTCAGATCGCTTCAGAGTTCAGCGCAAGGAAGAAGGCTGAAGAAGACCTAAGAGGTCGAAACGCGTTGTGTTTTGTCTTGTGACTCATTTGTCCACGTTTCTCTTGGCGGTTCGCTAACATTTATTTAAGATTTTTGTATTGTTAGTTAATTATTTACCTGTAAGGTTTGTGCTTTGAAAAAAAGTCTTGTGTTACATGTGTATTGTCATAAACTGATAAAGGGTAAATGAAACAAGCACTCTTTATGATGCTACATGTGAAAATCACGTATAAGTCGTCGGACTCAGTAAGTTTGAATTAAATTCTATTCTGTATGTGTAAACTGTCATCTTAGTATTACTGCGGAGTTTAAATTCACACACTGCAATAAGTAATAAAGCCAGTTGAATTTTTAAATTTTAAATTGTAAAGAATTGTAACTTTCTTGAAAAAAATTTGACCTCATTTTGTAAATTTGACCTATTTCTATGATTCTTAGCTACCAAGCATTCTTAATTTTTCTGGAATTTCCATAATTAAGAAATCTTTTCCAAAATTTTTTCCAAAATTTAGTGAAAAGAAAATCCAAATTTTCAAAAATGTTTTGAACGATTTAGGATGGTGTGTGGGACAGAGGTGGGGTGGGGTGGGGAGGTGGTGGAGTCATAGAGAACTATAAAATAGGCATTCTGGCTCACCCACCTCCGCCAGCTCCAACCGGCTGAAGCCGGTTTCGCTGTTGCTCCGCCGGCTTACCCAGAATGCCTATTTTATAGTTCTCTAATAGTAAACACAGCTAAATAACAAAGTGCATCTTACCTTACTTTTTAGTCACTACTTTTTAATAAATATTTGTTTTAAATGCTTTTAGATTTAAATATAAAAATGCTGCTTTTAATACATAAAATTGGGAAAAGATTATTTTGAGGTGGGGAATTTAGCCGCCTAAATTTATACAATGACGTCTAACGCCTGTACTAAACGACGCCGGTGGGGAATTTAGCCGGCTAAATTTATACAATGCTGCGTGGCGGCCTGACGCCCTTATGTGTAACTTGACACGAACCAGCAAACAGTGCGACGCTTCGACTCGGCAATTATGCAGTTGAGTAAGCCGGGGCCAGACATGTCTGGCCTAGAGTACTACATAAAGGCAGAAGTGAAGAGGAGTTGTCTCCCCGGAAAAGAATGTAACAATTAATTGTGAAAAAAATCGTCATTAAGTCGTTCTAGGTTCTTATTCAAGTCGGCATCACGTTCTTATTCAAGTTCTTATTTAAGTTCTTAACAAGTTTTTATTCAAGTTCTTAACAAGTCAACATCAAGTTTTTAACAAGTCATCATCAAGTTCTTAACAAGTTCTTATTCAAGTACTTATTCAAGTACTTATTCAAGTTCTTAACAAGTCGTCATCAAGTCGTCATTAAGTTCTTATCAAGTCGTCATTAAGTTTTTATCAAGTCGTCATCAAGTTCTTATCAAGTTCTTATTTAAGTTTTTATCAAGTCGTCATCAAGTCGTTATCAAGTTCTTATTCAAGTCAATTTTATAATTATTTATTAAGTTCTTGAAATATTATTCCATCTGAAATGGATCAAAATGATCTTTTGTTGTTGGCAGTTCTAGCATGCTTTTTTGTTCGGCTTCTGTATTTAGTGGCTGAGATTTTTTGGACTGCTTTGGTTTTTGCTGGCGTTGTTTATATATTTTATAACCATAATAACCACCCCCAGCAGCAATGACGCCAAAAATGGCAACTGTTTTAAATTCAATATTCCATGACGACTTTGGTGTTGTAGGTCTTAAATCAACTTGTGTATTTACAGCTGGCATTGAAACAACTGTTGGCGTTGGCGGTGTTATGTTTTCATTATGAGTTACATTCTGTGATTGCAACATTAATTTTTTTTGTTTGTTCCACTCTGCTAATTTTTTTCCTGCTGCAACACGCCCAGGATGAGGAGGCTTTTTACTGGTCACTTTCTCCACCTGATTCAATGTTTTCTGATTCTGCTGATTTTCTGGCTCGGTCATTTTGAAGGGAAACAAAATCTATATGATTAAAAGTAATTAATCCCATGATTAATGGCGATAACAATGTTCCAAATCTGTAATATAGATCACATCCTAGAGACTCTAATGACTTTGTTAAAACTGGATCCTGCGTTAAATCATACATAAAATCTTGTTCAGAATCAATGGGAGCAAATCTACTAACTAGTTTAGTGTACAAACTAAGAACCGTTTGCCCAACACTTTTTACCATTCTTGACCCCAGTTGCGCTTCATACCTGTTGTGATACTTTACAATGTCTTGCGTTGACATCTGTTGAATCTGTTCTATGCTGAATTCATTTCCAAGGTACTGTTTTGTTTTTCCACACGCCGCCAAAGAATACAGCCTTTCCTTTTGGCGCATAATAGCTTGGTCATCAACTTGATCATTTGTAAGTTCAGGAAGTAAATCATCGCAGTTCATGTTTTATTAATGAATAAATATTATTTTATTTTTTAAAAATGAGCACCGAAAAAACTATTACTAACCTTGTATACCATTCTGCTGTTATTGGAGGCCTAAGTGTAGGATACACAATGCTTGGTAAAAGCCTGTTAAAAATAAAACCAGCAGATCTTGGCAAACTAGACTTTGAAGACTCAGCAAAGCTGATTGCTGTTATTACAGCTTCATTTGCTACGAAAGATTTTCTAGTTAAGCAAGGAATAATTCCAGACAGTATCAATATGTAAAATTAAAAAAATACATTTATAAAAATGGCTTCACTCGTAATGATGATTGGTGGCGCTGTGGTTAATGCGCTTGCTTTTAGCGGAAGTAATTACGCATTTAGTAAACTACGGGATGACGGCGAGAGAAAAAGACATAACAAAGCTATGGAGCAACTAGCCGCAGCGCAAGCTGCGTATGAAAAGCAGAGAATTGAGCAGTTAGATTTTATTAACGATGAACTGAAAAAACAGGGACATGCAGCTTACACATTTAAAGATGTTGATCAAGCAATAAAAGAATATTATCTTGTAACAGGCAAGCCAATCGAGACATTGCCTCCACCAAAATTCAGCGATTTTTATCAACCATCAGAAAAACAAAAGATGCAAGAAATATTGTTTATTGCCTTTGGCATGACTGTTGTGTATTTTGTTGCGCATAATATTGGCTGAATAAAAATGAACAAGATCTATTATTCGCCAAAAGGATATTGGAAGGGAATAACAGCAATTAAAAAGCTAAGCCAAGCAGCTGGAGTCAGTGAACAAACAGCAAAGGAATGGTTATCTAAACAAGCGATTTGGCAAATTTATCTACCTGCGCCCAAACGAATACAAAGACCACACTTTGTCAACACAATACCGAACGACACCCATCAAATGGATCTTCTATATTTACCCCATGATACGATTAGACGAAAAAGATTTAAGTACGCACTTACAGTCATTGACATAGCTTCAAGATACAAAGATGCGGAACCATTAACACAAAAGAGTGCTTCTGCTGTTGCCGTCGCTTTACAACTGATATATCAACGAGGACCTTAACTTATCCTCGCATGATTCAAGTCGATGATGGGAAAGAATTTAAAGGACAAGTGAATCAATTATTGTTAAAACATAGAGTTACCATTAAAAGAGGCATTCCGGGTGTTCACAGATCACAGGGTTTGGTTGAAAACTTTAACAAACAGTTATCTGAAAGACTTTTCTCCTACCAGTATCACAGAGAGCTGATTGACAATTCTCGCAACACAGAATGGGTTAGAAGGCTGCCCTCAGTTTTGCGCGCAATGAATAATGAAGAATTTAAAGGTCTAAAACCAGTACAAGCAATCAGAAAACAAACAATAAATGTTGTTGAAGGAGAGTCTTCATCAAGCAAACTATTACCATTTGGTTTGAAAGTGAGATACCTTTATTCGCCGGGAGAAGCGGAAGGGGACACTCGCATCAGGGCAACAGATCCAGTTTGGAGTGTTGATCCATATGAGATAAAAAAAATTGTGAAAATGAATCCGCCCGTGTATTATTTACGAGAAACTGACACAACAAAACGACCAGCCCCCCGAAGATCTTTTGTGAAGGAAGAACTGCAGATAATCCCTCCAGACACAGTTCCAGTCGCTTAATTATTTTTTAATTTAAATTAAAATGGCGGCAAGAATGGAAAAGGAAGAATCCTTACGTAAAATGGCACTGGAAGCAAGAATGGTGAAGGAAGAGTCCTTAGAAATAATGCGAGAAATATTTGATTATAATCTTGCTATTAGACTAATATTTAAGAAGATTGATCATGCTATGCTAGACAAAACCTCAAATTTTGATTGGGAGCAAGAATATATTAAAAAGATAAAAAAAATTCGAGCGCATTTAGCAGTAATGGATAATAATTTGGTTGAATTGGGTGATGATATAGTTAAGCTTAATGAACTGTTTTAATCTACGCAAATACATTTGGGTTTAAAATGGAAGCTCAAAGGGAAATGGCAGAAAAGGCAAAGGAAAAGTCTTTAAAATTAATGCAAGATTTATTTGAGTATCAGTATATCATTAAAGAAGTATTTGAGAAGATTGACAATCTCTGGCAATCGCCAGGCAATCGCTTTAAACCCCAAAGCTTTTATTTTGATTTATGGAAACATGAATATTGTGAAATAACAAAAAAAATTAAAGCACATCTAGCATTAATAAATAATATTAATTTTGCTAAATTAGATGATGATATAATTGAACGTGCGATTGCTGAAACATATAAGCCCATATGATTATACTATTCTCCAATGACCAATTGCATATGAAAACTCTGGATTAACAAATACTCTTTTTGTGTTAGTGCGGTCAAGAGACCGTTTTGTTACAACTGTTGTGTTAATCTCATGCAGATTAGATCGCAGCTTGTAATTGTCATGATGAAAAGTTTTATTGCCAAACAATGCTTCTTTGTAGTTGTCATGGGTTATGCTTGACTGCACAACACTACGAGATATTCCCTTTGCTTTTTTAACAACTTTTTTTTGGCTTGAAAGACTGTACATTTTCGACCTCAAACCAACAAACTCCTTGATCACCTCTCCAGATAATTCATCCTTCATCTTACCTAAAACCTTCTTATTAATAACTGAATGCAAAGGTGAATCTTTAGGGTAATCAGATGTGTCGTACCATCCAGCATGCTCTTTTGCTACTTCTAATTCCATGTCTTTGTAAAAATCTTCAGTAGGGATGTCGATTACAAAGGAATCTGTATCTGTGTACAGAACTCTGGACTCTGGATACAAGGGTTTAAAGTAGTCATAAAGAAATTCTAACATCAAAAGCTTCGACAGCTCTAAAACAGTAAACCCAATAAAAACGGGCTTGTCCAATTTGGCTTTCTTTTTTTTCATCATTATGCCAAAAAGCTGATCATGAAATCTTCTGAAGTCCTGATAATTAGGTTTTGAAGTCAACTTAATTGCAACGTTTTCTCTGGTGACCAATCTAACATCTTTGCGCTTGTGCGGATTTTCCATAGTCTTTCCAAAACAGCTGTTGTTCATCAACTTGAAAAAGTCTTTTTCTGAAGCATCTGCGGATTTAGTTCTGAGATCAGTGTTCTTCATGATGTATGGTTTCATGAACTGTTCTTGATCAAAAGCAATTATACGATGAACAGCTGTCAACTTTAAACCATGTCTTAAATAAAATTGAAGAAGTCTGTAATGACAGACATAATTTTTTTTGTCACGAAGATTAGGCACAAGTTTAGGCGGTTCTGTCATTGCCATCTTTAGACTTTCTGCCGCTAATGGATAGTCATTATGGTAATCATGAAGTTCATGAGGATATTCTAAGTCAACTTCTAGAATGAGACCTCTTTTACGATCAGCTTCTAGAGTAGGTAGCCATTTTAAAAACTTTTGAATGTCTTTTACACCTCCTGTGTACATTTTAAAGTTGCATAATGGAAGTGATTGCGCCATTGCCCATCCATACAGATTGTTTGCATCTAAATACATAAGATAGTTAGACCTTTTACTTGGATCATAGTCGTCCAAGTATTTGTTGTTTGCTTTACAGTAATGGTGCGACGCCATACTGATTCCCCCACGCAATCCGTTTTCAATCATCTGAAGCATTGGCAGGTCAGACAATAAATCAATTTGTACTCCAGTAAATTTTAAGAAAGCGTCCCAGCTCATCCCAGGCGCAGAAATATAATGCGCAGGATCCAGGCTGTAATGTTTCATGCAGGTCTTCCTATAATTTTCAAAGACGTCTGCCAACAAACAGGTATCCGCCATTAAATAGGAATCATGATAGTCTCCCATCGTTTTACACTCTAACTTCTGCCACGCATCTTGAGCATAAGAATAATCAGAATCACTGATGTCCTTTCCTCTAAGACTACTAAAGAACGCGCCTTTAGGTGGAAGGGCTGGGTTATCAAACCTTTCCCAACTGTTCATGTACTCATAAGGGTAAACGCCCTTTCTAACAAGAGTTGGGTCAAAATATTCTTCTGTTATTGGGCAGGACTTTAAGGATCCTGCCAGTGACTCTAAACTCCCCATCAGGTGTTGCATAGAGTCATAAAAAGATAAATTATTTGAAGTGAAACACATGTACTTTTCTGATGACTGCGCAATGCATGACACCCTAAAAGCGCTAGTTACTGCTTGCATTATAAGGTGAGAGTTGTAACCTCGCAAGTTGTGAAAGAATATAGGAAGTCTCCAAGTCCTAGGATCAAACTTTAGTTGAAGATTGCAATTGTTATGCGCTGCTCCTCTAAACTTTCCGCTAATGTGATCATGGTCTCTTACTGTTGGATTTAAACTTTTAGGTGTTAGCTCTAAACCACAAATCCAACAGTGAGTGGCTGAGTCATAGCGATCTTGATCTTCGGGGGTCATCTTAAGATCGGATAAGAATAGATTATTAGAACAGGCATTACGAACTTCTTGCATGCGTTTTAAGAAATGTTTTGCTGCATGTGGTCTTCTGTATAATTCTGGCTTTGAATGTTCACCATCTGACCTGACAACAATAAAGGCAAATGAACAAATCTGGTGGTTATTCATTATAACTGTTTTTGGTAAATGTTTTGGAGCTGGCCCCTCATAAGGAACAATAAGCGACTCGAAGTCTGCGTAAACAACATATGGAGACCTCTGGAGTTTTTTGTAATTCTTAAAACTAACCTTACTGCCTTCTCTTGGCATAATTAGTTCTGTATTGCAGCCAACTGGGCTGAGACAATGTTTTACATGTTCGCTCGCAGCTTGAACGGACGGAATTCTTGTTAAACATTTTCTACAAAATTCTTGTTTGCTATGTTGTTTTGTAGTATGCACTAGTAATCTACTCATTGTGCGTATTAGAGTGTAGTGCAACCCATTAAGGCTTTGCATTAGGAGTAAGTCTACATGAGTTTTGGTTGGTTCGCCTATTGTTGGACTGTTCTTTGACACTCTAATTGGCAGAAGGTTGGTTTCTTCAGACCATGTGTAGACATTAACAGTTATTGGTGGTATTTGTTTTTCAAACTGATCAATTTTGTCTACAGCCATAGGAAATTCAAGGCCGTTAAAGTTAAGATCATTGGCCCACTGTAAATAGTTAGATACTCTCTCTGCATTTTTGGCAACGTGATGCAGCCTAGCAAGAACGCACCACATAAAACATTTGTCGTCTGAATTTTTTATGTTCAGAACTGCTTTCTTTGCAACTAATGTTGGAGGCAGTGGAATGTAAGACTTGCCTACAATCGGCTCATACTTAGCCTGTCTTAATCTGATGTCTAGGACTTCACCCTCTGACCAACCAGAGCCTCTCATTTTAGCTGCTTCAGAGGCTTCATTAAACTGTGTAAGAAGTTGATCTGCCCAACCGGGTGTTAAGTCATTATAAGAAAGAATAGTCTGCTGTTTAGTTGAGACCCAGACTTCTAGATTTTCTTCGTTTATTGTTATATAGTCGATTAAAACAACTAACCTTACTTTAACTGGAGGGTTTATTGTTAGTTTACTTGGAACTTGAGAAATAGCATGTACAACGCTTGCCTGCACGTTTGTTGGATCAATAACTTCTAAAACGACCTCATTTAAAGCTTTTGACAAACGCTCTTCCTCTTCCATTGCATCTAACCAAGAGTCAAAACTGTCATATATCTTATCCATGTTGAGCTTCTTTTCTAACTCAAAATATTTATTTAAATTAAAAAAAATACTTAATCAGAATCAATATCAACGGTCTTTTTGTGCTTGGACTCATAAACTAAAGTATAAACGCCCTTTGGTGTTGTTAATGTGAGCTGTTTAGAACAGAGTTTAATGTTTCGTTTACTTTTTTTAAACATTCCTTTTTTATCTGGTCGGTGTCTGGCTGTTGAGAAAAAGTTGCCCTTGCCTTTTTTTGAAGATCAAACTTTTGTCTTTTGTAGTCCTCAAAATCAGCCTGTAGGCGACTAAATTCTTCATCTGTGATGTTCGAGTCGGCAAGTGCTTTATTTATTGTCAGTTTGAAGGAACTAAGTTTAGCTGTTATTAGTTGAACTATAGCTGTGTGCTTTTGGAGTTTAGCTTTTATTTTTTTGCTGACAGCACCTGCAGCTGTTGAGCATAAACCAAAAGCTAAAGACAAACCACCTAGAGGTAAAGCTGCTGGCGCACCTACGCCTGTTGCTAAGAGACCTACACTTGTTCCTGCTGATAGAGCACTAGCTGTCGATGCTCCAGTATTAACATATGTAACAGCATTAAAGACAGCAGAATACCTTCGTTTGGTTTTACTGTATTTTGAAAGGTCCTGCTCTAGTTGGGTTTGCATTTGTGTTATGTTTGTTAATCTGAAAGTTTTTATGTCTACAGCAACAGAGTTCTCTTCTTTGGGCACTTTTGGATAAACCTGAACAGACATGCTTTTTTTAAAAAATAAAAATAATTTAGTATTGGATATCTTTTAATCTGTTATCTTGAATATTCAGCTGCGCATCATATATTAAAAACAAATGTACATTAAGTGGTTTATCACTCTCTTTTTCTTTATCAATTTGAATGTTTATTACATCTTTAACTGTTCTCCCACTCCCATGCAACTGATTATCCTCTGTTGACCTTAGGTCAATCCATAAACCGTATTTCGTTGTTAAATATTCATCAAGTCTAACACTGTGAAGGTGTAGATCTTTAGACACAAGGTCTACTGTTGGACTTCTAGACCTCCCGCCTCCAAACAATTTTCTTATTTCATCAAAATATGATTAAGGTTTAAGCCCGCTACCGTAGACTTGGTTAGGACTACCCTCAATTGAACATTGTACTTTAGTTATTTTAGGATTAATAAACTTTTCACTTTGTCTTTTGAATGGTTCTTCATCTTCACACAGCAATAAAATACCTTTAAGGGATCTTGCTGTGGCACTAAAACTAAAGTTCCATATTGTGTCTGCCCTGCTTTTAGGATATTTAGTATGATGAATCACTCTTTCGTAATATATTGCTAATCCTGACTGATATTGTTGCTCAATCAGCCTTGCTAAGTTAGGGTTGCTAACAATGTCAAACTCTAACGAGATGTCGAAAATGCTGTACTTGGAATCAGTGTCTGTAGATTTAATGACACGTTTGTATTCATTAAAAGTTAGTTCATATGACAATCTGTCTTTTAATGCTCCTTGAAAGTATGGCGCATGCGCTTTTAACAACTCAAAATCTAAGGGTATGGAAAAGCGATTTCCATAAGCAAAACTTACAGCTTCATACTTGTTGCCGGCTTTAGCGTCTTCGGCGTCTATTCTGTGTTTTAGTGCTTCGTTATTTTCGATTCCTTGAAACGCAAGATCGGCCCTTTCATTATCGGTTAGCCATAGATCAGAATAGATTAGAAATATGTCTGCATTGTGTAAAGAAAATATTTCTTGCCCCTCAAGTTTTATAGAAATTTTCTTAACGATTGCCCGTCCCAGATTCTGGACTACTGTCCTGTTTGGGTCTGTTGCTGAATCAAGTTCTATTTTGAAAGTAAGCCGTGCAGATCCCGGCACAATCACTTCATCTGCTCCTAGGTCTGGAAATTTAACAGTAAGAATTTGATCTGAATCAATAGTAGATGGATTATTTGGAACAATAATATTCTGTTTATTTCCCTTCACGCCAAAGGGCTCTTTCAGTTTTCTATGCGGGTCAAGAATCGAGCCATATGCTTGTGACATTTTTTTATAAAACAAAATAAAACGTTAATTATTTAAAAACATGGCAGAAGAAGATTATGATGTTTTTGATCCTGGAGACGACATGAGTGAAATGACTCCTTTGACACATCCATTACAATCATTGCGGCGTGAATTAACAGAAAGTAAGGTCAAATCATTTTATCAAAGTTTAGGCCAAGAACCTCCCGAATTTATAGACCCTAATGATTTTGAAACAAAAGATGACCATTTGTTTTTTAAAAACGAGCAAGGACAACCTGTACAGCTTACATCTAAACCAGACCCATCAAAGTTTTTAGCAAAGACTACAATTAGACAAAGGCTCAGTGTGAGCGATCAAAATCGCCTTGGCATTGCTAAACCGCGAAGATTAGACAGTGAGGCAGTTGCTAAACTTCAAAACACACTACAGGAACTCCCAACAGATAACCAAATGCAAAACATGGAACTTAAAGATTTAAGCCCAACAGCAGACAAAATAATAGAAGCAGAAACCAGTTTTTCAGAAGAAACAGTATTAAAAACTATGCACGATCCGCTGCTACCTATGAGAGAAATAACGGCCCTTGATCATACTTTGAGAAGCATCAGAGGCGAATTAACAAACAATTTAGCAAAACTGGGTGAACTAGATGAGCATATAAAAAGAGAAAAAGAAAAACTAGTTGAGGCTGATGACCACAACTTAGGACCTGGTGTTAAAGAAAGAATAACACAAAGACTAAAAGATCTTGAACAAGAGAGATCAGCAAGACTAGAAGTGCTGTCTACTAACCGAGAACAATTACGAACTCAAGTGAGCAGAATAAGAGAAACTATCCAAAGAATTTTATATGAAGACACAACGTTAGCAGAACGAATAAGAACACTGTTTAGAGAGCAAGGCGTCACATTAGCAAGTGTTATAACAGCCTTAGGATTTGCAATAAGTACACTGGTGTTGGCTATTACAGGCGGCGGTGGTGGAGGAGCAGTGCCACCAGGCCCGCCAACTCCGTCGTCAGATAAATCATGGGTAAAAAAACAACTCGATCACCTTGCAAACTTACTAAAAAAATTAGCCAGTAAGGCAATAGATTCTTTGCCTGGTATAATAGGGGGGATCGTTAGCTGGCTTTTGTCTGCCGCAAGTAAAGTAGTTGGCTTTATGGCTGAGCACTTATGGGCATTAGTTGTCTTAATAGTTGGGTTAATTTTTAGTAAGATAAAGACCAAGTAATCCTAGGGCAGTTAATCCAATAACAAGTGCCGTCTTTTCATATTCATGGTCATCACGAACAAAGTCCGCGTCTTCAATGGCCTTTGGGCTTTGGGCCTTGGGGATTGGATGACTTAATCTTGGGGGGCCATCTTGTTTTTTTATTGTTTGTAATATTACTGGCTCAGAATTTATGTCGTTTTGTCCAACCTTCTGTTCATTTCCTGCAACAAGGATTTCATTGTTGTAGTTTATTATTGTTCCTACCTGGAGCCTGAGGTCAGAAGGTAGCATGTATAAACCAGTGCCGACAGCAAAGTCTACTTTCGATCTTGCAAATTGTAAAACATTTTGGTACCTTTTAATACTTGAAGGCAAATCAATTGCAGAATTAATGGCGTCCTCTAAATTTGCTAAATACTGTTTTTGGGCATCAAAGCCAGTAGAAGGATCAATTATGTTTGATCTCGTTTGTGCTTGCGAACCTAGCAAACACCAAACATAAGTACGAATAGAGTCGTTTATTCGTTCTATTCCCGCTCTAGTTAGGCCCTTAGAAGTATCCAAAATAAATGTTGTCCATGCTGTTTTATGCTCTTGCTCTATGGACCCGAGGTGAACAGTTGTGCCTGAAGAGAAAGATGTGTAAGGAGGATTCCAATCATAGTTATACTTTCTGTGCACGCCCCAAAAATAAAGGGTGCCTAAACCATGATTAAGATCCAACTTTTGTCTAAAGTCTGTCTTTGGGTCAATATCAAATTCGTTACAGATCCTTTCAAAAGCCTTGTAATCTATTCTGTTGCTGAATGGATTAAACGTTTTGTCATTTGGTAATGGCGCTTGCAGTTCAGATAAAATACGTCTGAAGGTGTAATAAAAATGAAATCTATACACTGACCTCACCAAAGGATCAGGATGATTTAAATGATCAGCATACGACACTCCACACCCAGTTGATGCGCAAAACACAGCAAAGTTTAACTGGTTCTGATAAAACTGCATCGGATGACTAAACCACACTTTCGGGATGTGGTCTTTTTTAATAGGAGGGTTAAGATATCTGTTTAATGGAGTACTAACCTTTACTTGAAAGGCGTCAGACTGAGTCACAGAAATGTCAAGGGTGTCAGTTGTTATATTTTTAAGATTGTAGTGCGGCCCAACAGAATATTTTGCATTAGTATATTTGAATGCACTCATTTTTAAATTTGTTTTAAAAATGTTTGTAACAATAACAACTCAAGACAGTCCTTCGTTTTTAGAATATGCTATTGATAATAACTGCGGAACCCAAAGGGTCGCACTCCATGAAATTTTTTACAAAGTCGTATGGTTTAATATAAGTGAATCCAAGGAAAATAATAAGATTAAAAAATTTGATAATAGAGGAAACTTAGTTAGCCAGTTAACCATACCTGATGGTTATTACGGGTTTTGCTCGCTAAAAGAAGCAATGAGTAACTTCGACATTACTCTCAAACTTAACAATGCAAATTTGAAAGTAATGTTGACATTCAAACCTGAAGATAACGTAGTAAGGTACCTTTTTGATGTAGAGCTAGCTAAAATGTTAGGCTTTACACATGATACATTTTTAGTTTTTCAAAAAGAGACTACTTATGTGGGAAAAAATCCGCTCGATCTTGCCTTATATCCATTACTCTATGTACATTTGGATGAGCTGAGCACTGATGAAAACTTATATGATGGAAGGCCCTCAACTGTTTTAAGAGCTCTTCCATCAGGGAAAGCTGCATATTGCGATTATGAAATTATACGATTCCCTAATTTACAGTTTAAAAGATTAGCTTGTGGGAGGGTCAGATCATTTAATATAAAGATCACAGATAAAACAGGGAAAGTCGTGAAATGTGATAACCTGCACATTGTTTTAGAAATAAAATAATACGTTGTTTTAAAAAATGTGACGTGGACCAGAAGAATCAGGAGTTACATTAGCGCCTGAGAGGTGTGTAACTTTAGAATTAAAAGACCTTGCAGACGTTGAGGACTTTGAACAAAACGGTGAGATAGGCACTTTGTATGGTTTTGAGTACACTAAAGATGGTTATTATAAGCGCAAAGAGGTTGACGACAACAAAAGGTTTCCTAAACTAGAACAACTACGCAATCTAGAAGCAAATAATACAGGTCAGTATGAATATAAAATAGTTCGAAAAACTGACAACAAATGGCACTTAGAACCATATTTAGAATGGGACATAAAATTTGAATTCTTAAGCCCATTTACATTTTTTGACCGTCAAAAAAGTTTCAGAAAAGCATTGAACTCTGGCCCTTTACATGTAAGTCTTATGCCAGAGGACAACAGTCGGAAAGAGATCGAAATAAAGCCGTTTGGGGACAAACAGTACATCCTCCACAGAAGAGAATCGGTTTTAAAGAAAGCTTCTACAAAATTACAGTTCATTCCACGCACAAAATTAGGAGACACGTTCACAATGATATTTAAAATTTCTGTCTTAAAAGATGAGGCGAGAAATGGAGCTCTGGGCGTCAGTGACAATCGTATGAAAGGAATTCTTATTAGCTGGCAAAACTTAGACGTTGACAAACTTAAAGTTACTGTCGTCGTTCTTTACAATGGCGAGGATATTAAGGTCATAACAACAAGCAACAAAATTGATATTAGTCTAAATAGAAACGATCTTACAGAACTAAACTGGATTAATCTTACACATTTAGACCTTATAGGTTTTTATTATACTGAACAAGTTTTGACAGAGAGTATGATAAAAACAATAACTGGATTAGATTAAATTATGTTTTAAAACTATGGAGCAGACGACTTTGGTGTCAATGCCAATGTTAAACTTTATGACAAAAACCCCTCATTGTTCATTGATTTGTGGACAGACTGGTTGTGGAAAAACAATATTTGTCCTCGACCTATTACAAACAGTTTATCGTTATAATTTTGATCATATAGTAATTTTCTGCCCAACACTTAAATGGAACAAAGCATATAATGATAGAAGGTTTATATGGACGGATGATAATATATATTTGATTGATCCCAGCAATAAGCTGAGTGAGTGTTTAGAACACTTTTATAAATTGTTTGAGGGAACGCAGACACTATTTATTATAGATGACTGTTCGGCAGAAAGAGACATAGTTAAAAAGAGAAACACTTTGTCAAAACTAGCTTTCAGTGGAAGACATGCTGGGATAAGTGTGTGGATTCTATGTCAAAAATATAACTCAGTTTTAAAAGACTTTAGAGAGCAATTAAAGACTGTAGTTTTATTTCACATGAAAGACAGAGACGCATTTGATGAATGTATGCGTGAAAATGATGTTATTGAAAACGATCAAGAAAAACGAAGGATTAAGCAAAAACTTAAGTCTCAAAAGTTTTCTAAATTAGTGTTAAAAACAGATAATCCTACACATTATGTTTGTTTGTAAAGTGTTTACTATTAGAGAACTATAAAATAGGCATTCTGGGTAAGCCGGCGGAGCAACAGCGAAACCGGCTTCAGCCGGTTGGAGCTGGCGGAGGTGGGTGAGCCAGAATGCCTATTTTATAGTTCTCTAGTCATACTTGAATAGAGATGATGAAGTTGCAGAATAAAGCCCAAATGATGTTATGTGTATGTTTGTAAATGTGTGTGTGGAAAACGCATATTGATTTTGAGCCCCATGTTTGTCAAGTGAAACACAGAGGGGTTAGAAACGCTTTCATTCAAAAGCCAAACTCCCCATCTTCATTGAACCCTCCCCTGTCATCCCCTGATTCACTAAATTTTGACTCCTGAAGGTCGGCAGCTATGACAGTACATTGTTAAAGAATATTGTACTTAGTGGTTGTCAAATTGTGTGTTGAACAAAGTTTTCATTAATTTTCAGCCACAGTGCGGCCTCAGAACCCTCTCTTGAAACAGCAGGCCAAAGACTTTGGTCAGTACGTAGCTGAGTGCATGCCGCGCTTCGTGCAGAAGGTGGACGTCACTTACACGGATGAGTTGGAGATCATGATCCACCCAGAAGGCGTCATCCCCGTGCTGACCTTCCTCAAGGATCACACCAACGCTCAGTTCCTCAACATTGCGGACATTGCTGGGGTGGATGTCCCCCACAGGGAATACAGGTTTGAGGTGAGTAATAGACTAGACACACAGGTGGAAAATTCTTCTTCTTCGTCGTCTTTGTGTATACCACTTTCCACTCAGGGAGGGAGTGCCCTTGAGTATGTAAGGACAGAAATTCACAACAAACTTACTTACCTGGCCTTGGGGGCAGATTTTTGCACATATAGCCATTTCTTAATCCTTGCAAAGAGGCATCCATACTTGGGTCTTTACAGGGCTTTGAAAAATATTTGGAGGAAAGGGAGGTGATCAGGCAGAAATGAGAAGAGGCATTAGAGAAAGTAAGAGAGCATGACAGGAAAGGGGAAACCCATTTACTGTCCAGCTGTAATTCCAGAACCAGAAGGGGCCTGTAATTTCGCAGTGTGGCACTGCCAGAGATGGGAGGTTCTCAAATACATGTGACTGCCATCCCAAGGGTCTGAGCAGCGTTCAAGTGATCCTGGAAAATCTGTGGATATGGAGATCAGCTCTGTGGGTCCCTTGAATTTATTGAAGTTTTAGTTTTATTCCTTGACTTGAGTGAAACATGCTAAAAAAGAAGATCAAAAGGAAAATACTGGGCTGGTATTAACATATAACCTGTGTTAACTGAAGTTCAATGGTTTCTGTTTTCAAATCATTTTAACCTGACAGTGAAGAGAAACTGGCTTGAATTGTGGTGTTGTGTAGCCTCCCAAAGCATGTGAATGATGTATGAATGAACTAGATAAAGAGAACCATATGATGACTACATTCTTGTCATGAAGACATGTTTTGCGACATTGTCATGTATTCATGATATCTGGAAGAAGGCCTAGATAGTAATGAACTTTAGTATGAAAGTATTATTGATACTTTCCATAGTGCACACATGGAACATAGTTTATGATATTTAATGTGAATCTTTTGTCCGAGAATGTACCAAACATGCATGTGTAAAAGAAATGTTTATCATGTGTATCTAATACTTCAGTGTTAATTCCCAGACTTTGATTACTCCAGGCGTCTACAACCTGTGTCACATATTAGAATGGGCAAAAGAACCAGTCACATCATTAACACATGCTGGTGTCTGTTAACAGATTGTGTACAACTTGTTGTCACTGCGCTACAACACACGGATACGGGTGAAAACATACACCGATGAGCTGACTCCACTGGACTCTGCCTGCGAGGTTTATGCTGGTGCCAACTGGTACGAGAGAGAGGTAGGCTTTCATCTGTTGACAGCTGAATGCCACAAAATGATCATGTAGGCCTTGTAGGCTGGTGCCGTTTGGTCTGAGAGAGATATAGGTTGTTATTATCCATAGAAAGTTAAAAGCTACTATATATGCAGCCTTGAATACTGGTTAGTTTCAAAGTGAGCCGGCAGAAGGCAGAAATTGAAGCACATTTTAAAAAGAAATGTTATTTGTTCCGCAAAACAATCCGGGCGCACAGATTACGAGACAAAGGTGTCAGGTGTTATGAGAGAAAGGTCTTTTTTCTTTTAACACTGTCCCTGCGTATGCGTGCAGCATGAGTTTTCCCCCCTCCCGCACACAGCAACTCACTCTAAAACCCCCGCCTACATAGCGATTTTGGCATTTTTGGAATTTATTTTACGTGTTATGTTTGGTCCGTGTTAACATCATGTTTGGTATGTCTGAAAAGAAGAAATCAAGGGCTTTTAGACAAATGTATTTCAAAACTCTAAGAGATCCTGCGTTGAGACAACGCACGGATAAATGAAGTAACCAAAACACACAGAAATAAAAACAAGTGCAGCGTTTGACAATCAATGTTTAGTAATGGCATGCAGACAAATTGATACAAAAAAGCATTCACCTAATATAGTTACGGTTATGATACTTTTCGCTATCAGTTATTATCCATTTTTAAACAATTTCACAGAATTTTGGCTAGAGAGATTTTGCGAGTCAAGTGCCTGTGTGTGTGTTACTGAATCAGTCGAATCGGTTGATTTGTCATTGTAATCAAGAACATCTTCAAATAGACATCCCTCATCTTCCCTATCATTTCCACTGTCGATCGACTCTCCTTCATTATTGGAACCGCCTTGAATACATTGGAACAGTAACGGCACTGAGCTGGCATTTTTACTAGACTCTAGCAGACGAAAGGCCAGTGCCAGAAATGTGGTCAGTTCCAAGTCGGAAAAACCCAGCAAGGGGTTCTTTGTCTCAGCCGCAGATAGTGAAGGT
>JAMYXO010002306.1:0-24439 GCA_033310375.1 Conus canariensis
TTTAAGTCTGTCGTTAATAAAATCTAACTGCTCCATTCTTTGCTTTTCATAGGTGTCTTGTGCTGCGGCTAGTTGCTCCATAGCTTTGTTATGTCTTTTTCTCTCGCCGTCATCCCGTAGTTTACTAAATGCGTAATTACTTCCGCTAAAAGCAAGCGCATTAACCACAGCGCCACCAATCATCATTACGAGTGAAGCCATTTTTATAAATGTATTTTTTTAATTTTACATATTGATACTGTCTGGAATTATTCCTTGCTTAACTAGAAAATCTTTCGTAGCAAATGAAGCTGTAATAACAGCAATCAACTTTGCTGAGTCTTCAAAATCTAGCTTACCAAGATCTGCTGGTTTTATTCTTAACAAGCTTTTACCAAGCATTGTGTATCCTACACTTAGACCTCCAATAACAGCAGAATGGTATACGAGGTTAGCAACAGTTTTTTCGGTGCTCATTTTTTAAAAATAAAATAATATTTATTATTATTAATAAAACATGAACTGCGATGATTTACTTCCTGAACTTACAAATGATCAAGTTGATGACCAAGCTATTATGCGTCAAAAGGAAAGGCTGTATTCTTTGGCGGCGTGTGGAAAAACAAAACAGTACCTCGGAAATGAATTCAGCATAGAACAGATTCAACAGATGTCAACGCAAGACATTGTAAAGTATCACAACAGGTATGAAGCGCAACTGGGGTCAAGAATGGTAAAAAGTGTTGGGCAAACGGTTCTTAGTTTGTACACTAAACTAGTTAGTAGATTTGCTCCCATTGATTCTGAACAAGATTTTATGTATGATTTAACACAGGATCCAGTTTTAACAAAGTCATTAGAGTCTCTAGGATGTGATCTATATTACAGATTTGGAACATTGTTATCGCCATTAATCATGGGATTAATTACTTTTAATCATATAGATTTTGTTTCCCTTCAAAATGACCGAGCCAGAAAATCAGCAGAAAACATTGATGGAGAAAGTGACCAGTAAAAAGCCTCCTCATCCTGGGCGCGTTGCAGCAGGAAAAAAATTAGCAGAGTGGAACAAACAAAAAAAATTAATGTTGCAATCACAGAATATAACTCATAATGAAAAAACACCAGTTGTGCCAGAGCCACAACAAGAACAAGTTGTTTCAAGTCCCGCAACATCATCATGGATTATTTGGATTAAAAGAGTTAGCATTTTTGGCGTCATTGCTGTTGGTGGGGGTGGTTATTACGTTTATAAAACATATAAACAACGCCAGCAAAAACCAAAGCAGTCAAAAAAATCTCAACCACTAAATACAGAAGCCAAACAAAAAAGCATGCCAGAACCGCCAACAACAAAAGATCATTTTGATCCATTTCAGATGGAATAATATTTCAAGAACTTAATAAATAATTATAAGTGACTTGAATAAGAACTTAATAACGACTTGATGACGACTTGATAAAACTTAAATAAGAACTTAATGACGACTTGATAAGAACTTAATGACGACTTGATAAGAACTTAATGACGACTTGATGACGACTTGTTAAGAACTTGAATAAGTACTTGAATAAGAACTTGTTAAGAACTTGATGTTGACTTGTTAAGAACTTGAATAAAAAACTTGTTAAGAACTTAAATAAGAACGTGATGCCGACTTGAATAAGAACCTAGAACGACTTAATGACGATTTTTTTTCACAATTAATTGTTACATTCTTTTCCGGGGAGACAACTCCCTTCTGCCTTTATGCAGTATCTAGGTCAGACATGTCTGGCCACGGCTTACTCAACTGCACAATAGCCGAGTCGAAGCGCCGCACTGTTTCCGGGTTCGTGTCAAGTTACACATAAGGGCGCCGGGCCGCCCACGCGGCATTGTATAAATTTAGCCGGCTAAATTCCCCACCGGCGTCGTTTAGTACAGGCGTTAGACGTCATTGTATAAATTTAGGCGGCTAAATTCCCCACCTCAAAATAATCTTTTCCCAATTTTATGTATTAAAAGCAGCATTTTTATATTTAAATCTAAAAGCATTTAAAACAAATATTTATTAAAAAGTAGTGACTAAAAAGTAAGGTAAGATGCACTTTGTTATTTAGCTTTTGGTGTTGTTTTAACAACTTTAAAAACAACTTTACTCTAGGCAAATAAAAACAACTTTACAAGTAGACACCATGTAATTGTAAAGCGTTTGTTTGTGTACAGTATATATATAAATCTTGAAGTTAACAACATTGGGGATATGCCTGCAGTAGTTTTAAATACTTGGTTGTCATGGCATTGAAAAGTCTAAATTTGCCCTCTTCCCTGCCCTCAAGTGATCCTTCCTACTTTCGTATTGGGTCACTGGCGCGGCTATAAACGCCCGTAAACCCAGAATATGGTCACTGGCGCGGCTATAAACGCCCGTAAACCTAAAATGGTCGCCCTGGTGCGGCTATGGGAAGGACCACTAAAATGGGGGTGAGGGGATTGCCCAAATTAGACAAATAGAAAGCAGGCAAACAAGTATAAAAGTATACTACTGTTGGAGGCATATTCCCAAAACCCTTCACATCTGGCCGTGTTATATGTGACCCTCTGGGTCTGGCTTGGGGCCCTAGGGCGCCATAGGGTCTCAAGTGAGATCCAGAGGTGATCAGTAATGCGGCCAGATGTGAAGAGTTTTGCAGAAATTTATTTCACATTTGATGAATGTATGCAGGAAAATGATGTTATTGATCAAGAAAAAACTTAAGTCTCAAAAGTTTTCTAAATTAGTGTTAAAAACAGATAATCCTACACATTATGTATGTTTGTAAAGTGTTTACTATTAGAGAACTATAAAATAGGCATTCTGGGTAAGCCGGCGGAGCAACAGCGAAACCGGCTTTAGCCGGTTGGAGCTGGCGGAGGTGGGTGAGCCAGAATGCCTATTTTATAGTTCTCTAGGGAGAGAGAGAGAGAGAGGGGGGGGGGGGGGGGGAGGGACAGACAGATAGACATCTATACAGACAGACAGGCAGGCAGACAGACAAACAGAAACAGAAATATAGGGATAGGTAGGAAGAAACAGAGAGGAAGGTAGGGGAGTTTCTAGGATATATAATTACACCTAGGGGGAGTTTAGAGGGGAAGGAGAGAAAAAATGCAGAAATGTTGAGGGGAATGGGGGGGGGGGGGGGGGGGAGGAGGGAGAGCACTGGGGTGGGATCGTGGATGGGTACGTGGGAGAAAGAGGGGAGATGTTTGAAGGAGGACAGGTGAGGGTAGGGGAGAAGGGAGAAGGGGATGGGGAAGGGGTGGGGGGGAGCGGGGATCGATTGCGACGATATATATATATATATATATATATATATATATATATATATATACAATAAACTAATAAATTCCAAGGATAAGTACCGAGCACCATTCCAGCAACTTACATTTTCCCCATTCACCCACTCATGCACATACTGTTAGTTAGGCAGAATGATCTACCACTGCAGATATGAATGCTTATCTCCCCCTATTTTTTCAATCTAAGACATAAGATTTCAACTCTGTGCGTGCAGGCGGATCTCATTTGCTGCACGTGCGGCCTGTGGTTCTTATTGGGGCCTGTTCAGGTGGAATGTGCTAGCAAAGATTTCCACTTGTGCCTGCAATTGTTTACAATTTCTACTTTTGTGTTCAGAGTTGCTAAGTGTGGTTTGCATAATATTAACCATTTTTCTGTGGAGCATAGATTGCATCTTTTTGAAATATTGTTGTATGGTGTTGCTCTTTTTATGATTTTCCATGATAAGTTGTAGTCTATTTTTTTTATCTTTGAGTCTCCAAATGTATTTACTCAGCTCTGTTTGATTTTTGTATTTTTCATTTTTGAATGACTGTTTGTGGTTTGCGTATCTGGTTTTGAAGGTGTTTTCAGTAATCCCTATATATGTTTCTTTTTCATTTTCTGATGTTACCGTAGCTTGGTATACAATGTTGCTGTGAAGACATTTATTGCTCAGGGGGCACTGTTCTTTTTTTATTACCATCAAAGGACAGTAACCAAGAACTCACCAAACATCAATGACATTGGTACAAGCTCACCAAGTTCATGAATATGGAGAAGCAAGGGCATATATCACCATGGAAGCAAGGTACTATGCTCCAAAATTCGAGTGTTTTGTCTCTTCTAAGAACAGTGAAGTTGCTACAGGAGAGAACTATAAAATACCAATTCTGGCTCACCCACCTCCGCCAGCTCCAACCGGCTAAAGCCGGTTTCGCTGCTGCTCCGGCGGGCGATCCAGAATAGGTATTTTATAGTTCTCTCTATAAGTAAAATAAATTCTTAAATAAATTCTTATACAAGTCATCATCAAGTTCTTAACAAGTACTTAAATAGATTTACAAACAAACATAATGTGTAGGATTATCTGTTTTTAATACTAATTTAGAAAACTTTTGAGACTTAAGTTTTTGCTTAATCCTTCGTTTTTCCTGATCGTTTTCAATAACATCATTTTCACGCATACATTCATCAAATGCGTCTCTGTCTTTCATATGAAATAAAACTACAGTCTTTAACTGTTCTCTAAAGTCTTTTAAAACTGAGTTATATTTTTGACATAAAATCCACACACTTATCCCAGCATGTCTTCCACTGAAAGCCAGTTTTGATAAAGTTTTTCATTTTTGTGTTCCCTCAAACAGTCTACCACCAGTCAGTTGATTGTCAGCTACTTTTGCAAGACCAAGACAACACAATGATAGCGTCGCAGTAAGTCAGCAGGCTGAGCGGCCCGTTTACCGACTGTGTGTGTCTCGCTATGTTCCGACCAAAAAATCGATAAAACACGTCTCGCGAGCCCACTGCTCTCACCGAGCTCGCGGCGCGCACTTGACCAGGCAACCAATCACCGCTCAGCGCGTGGGGCACATCCTGTTCAGTCACAAAGCAACCGGCTGAAATAACAGATGTCAAGTGGTCCTACCAGTTCCACTTTTCTTGACACCTCCTTCCACTTTGTTACACTTGACATCTTCACCCCAAGTCACCCCAAGTCACCCCCAAGTCACCCCAAGTTCTTAATCAAGTCACCCCAAGTTCTTAATCAAGTCACCTCAAGTTCTTAATCAAGTTTTTAATTAAGTCAACTCAAATTCTTACTCAAGTTCTTAATCAAGTCAGCTCAAGTACTTAATCAAGTCAGCTCAAGATTATAACTAAGTCATCCTCTAAGTACAACCAAGTTCTTATTCAAGTCAATTTATAATTATTTATAAATATTATTGCATCTGAAATGGATCAAAATGATCTTTTGTTGTTGTCGGTTCTGGCATGCTTTTTTGTTCGGCTTCTGTATTTAGTGGCTGAGATTTTTTGGACTGCTTTGGTTTTTGCTGGCGTTGTTTATATATTTTATAAACGTAATAACCACCCCCACCAACAGCAATGACGCCAAAAATGCCAACTCTTTTAATCCAAATAATCCATGATGATGTTGCGGGACTTGAAACAACTTGTTCTTGTTGTGGCTCTGGCACAACTGGTGTTTTTTCATTATGAGTTATATGTTGTAACTCTAATTTTCTTTTTTTGTTCCACTCTGCTAATTTTTTCCCTGCTTCAACGCGCCCAGGATTCTTTTCACGGGTCACTTTCTCCATCAACGTTTTCTGCTCGGTCATTTTTAAGAGAAATAAAATCTATATGATTAAACGTAATTAACCCCATAATTACTGGCGACAATAATGTTCCAAATCTGTAATATAGATCACATCCTAGAGACTCTAATGACTTTGTTAAAACTGGATCCTGCGTTAAATCATACATAAAATCTTGTTCAGAATCAATGGGCGCAAATCTACTAACGAGTTTAGTGTACAAACTAAGAACAGTTTGTCCGACACTTTTGACCATTCTTGACCCCAGTTGCGCTTCATACCTGTTGTGATACTGTACAATGTCTTGCGGCGACATCTGTTGAATCTGTTCTATGCTGAATTCATTTCCAAGGTACTGTTTTGTTTTTCCACACGCCGCCAAAGAATACAGCCTTTCCTTTTGACGCATAATAGCTTGGTCATCAACTTGATTATTTGTAATCATAAGTTCAGGAACGTTTAGGCTGCCCTGCAGCTGTAGTAAATTATCGCAGTTCATGTTTTATTAATAATAAATATTATTTTATTTTTAAAAAATGAGCACCGAAAAAACTGTTGCCAACCTCGTATACCATTCTGCTGTTATTGGAGGTCTAAGTGTAGGATACACAATGCTTGGTAAAAGCTTGTTAAGAATAAAACCAGCAGATCTTGGCAAGCTAGATTTTGAAGACTCAGCAAAGTTGATTGCTGTCATTACAGCTTCATTTGCTACGAAAGACTTTCTAGTTAAGCAAGGAATAATTCCAGAAAATATAAATATGTAAAAAAAATACATTTATAAAAATGGCTTCACTCGTAATGATGATAGGCGGCGCAGTGGTCAACGCGCTTGCTTTCAGCGGAAGTAATTACGCGTTTAGTAAACTACAAAATAACGATGAGAGAAAAAGACATAACAGAGCTATGGAGCAACTAGCCGCTGCACAAGACACCTATGAAAAGCAAAGAATGGAGCAGTTAGATTTTATTAACGACAGACTTAAACAACAGGGACATGCAGCTTACACATTTAAAGATGTTGACCAGGCAATAAAAGAATATTTTCTAGTAACAGGCAAACAAGTTGAAACATTGCCCCCACCAAAATTTTGCGATTACTATCAACCATCAGAAAAACAAAAGACGCAAGAAATATTGTTTATTATCTTTGGTATGACCGCTGTGTATTTTGTTGCACAAAGTATTGGCTGAATAAAAATGTACAAAATCTATTATTCTCCAAAAGGATATTGGAAGGGAATAACGCAATTAAAAAGCTTAGCCAAGCAGCGGGAGTCAGTGAACAAACAGCAAAAGAATGGTTATCTAAACAAGCGATTTGGCAAATTTATTTACCTGCGCCTAAACGAATACAGAGACCACACTTTGTGAATATAACTCCAAACGACACCCATCAAATGGATCTTCTATATTTACCCCATGATACGATTAGACGAAAAAGATTTAAGTACGCACTTACAGTCATTGATATAGCTTCAAGATACAAAGATGCGGAACCATTAACACAAAAGAGTGCTTCTGCTGTTGCTGTTGCCATACAGCTGATATACCAACGAGGACCCTTAACTTATCCTCGCATGATTCAAGTCGATGACGGAAAAGAATTTAAAGGTCAAGTGAATCAATTATTGTTAAAACATAGAGTTACCATTAAAAGAGGCATTCCAGGAGTTCACAGATCACAGGCTTTGGTTGAAAACTTTAACAAACAGTTATCTGAAAGACTTTTCTCCTACCAGTATCACAGAGAGCTGATTGACAATTCTCGCAACACAGAATGGGTAAAAAGACTGCCCTCAGTTTTGCGCGCAATGAATAATGAAGAATTTAAAGGGCTAAAACCAGTACAAGCAATCAAAACCAAACGAATAAATGTTGCTATTGAAGACTCATCCAGTAAACTATTACCATTTGGTTTAAAAGTGAGATACCTTTATTCACCGGGAGAAGCGGAAGGGGACACTCGCATCAGGGCAACAGATCCAGTTTGGAGTGTTGATCCATATGAGATAAAAAAAAATTGTGAAAATGAATCCGCCCGTGTATTATTTACGAGAAACTGACACAACAAAACGACCAGCCCCCGAAGATCTTTTGTGAAGGAAGAACTGCAGATAATCCCGCCAGACACAGTTCCAGTCGCTTAGTTAATTTAGGCAAATACATTTGAGTTAAAATGGAAGCTCAAAAAAAATTATTTGCGTATAGATTTATTATTAAAACAATGATAAAGAATAAACTACCCATTGATCCTAATATTTATGAAAAAATCAAAAATCTTGAAACAACAACCACAAATAATCCAGCTATACTGGATAAAGAAATTACTGAGTATCTAATTGCGCTTGACCAAATGACCTCCAATGACCAGTTGCATATGAATACTCTGGATTAACAAATACTCTTTTTGTGTTAGTGCGGTCAAGAGACCGTTTTGTTACAATTGTTGTGTTAATCTCATGCAGATTAGATCGCAGCTTGTAATTGTCATGATGAAAAGTCTTTTTATTGAACAATGCTTCTTTGTAGTTGTCATGTGATATGTTTGACTGCACAACACTACGAGATATTCCCTTTGCTTTTTTAACAGTTTTTGTTTGGCTAGCAAGACTGTACATTTTTGACCTTAAACCAATAAACTCCTTGATCACACCTCCAGATAATTCATCCTTCATCTTACCTAAAACCTTCTTATTAATAACTGAATGCAAAGGTGAATCTTTAGGGTAATCAGATGTGTCGTACCATCCGGCATGCTCTTTTGCTACTTCTAATTCCATGTCTTTGTAAAAATCTTCAGTAGGGATATCTATAACAAAGGAATCTGTATCTGTGTACAGAACTCTGGACTCTGGATACAAGGGTTTAAAGTAGTCATAAAGAAATTCTAACATCAAAAGCTTTGATAATTCTAAAACAGTAAACCCAATAAAAACAGGTTTGTCCAATTTGACTTTCTTTTTTTTCATCATTATTCCAAAAAGCTGATCATGAAATCTTCTGAAGTCTTGATAATTTGGTTTTGACACCAGCTTAATTGCTTCGTTCTCTCTAGTGACCAGTCTAACATCTTTGCGCTTGTGCGGATTTTCCATAGTCTTTCCAAAACAGCTGTTGTTCATCAACTTGAAAAAGTCTTTTTCTGAAGCATCTGCGGATTTAGTTCTGAGATCTGTGTTTTTCATGATGTATGGTTTCATGAACTGTTCTTGATCAAATTCAATTATACGATGAACTGCTGTTAACTTTAAACCATGTCTTAAATAAAATTGGAGAAGTCTGTAATGACAGACATAATTTTTTTTGTCACGAAGATTAGGCACAAGTTTTGGCGGTTCTGTCATTGACACTTTTAGGGTTTCTGCCGCTAATGGATAGTCATTATGGTAATCATGAAGTTTATGGGGGTATTCTAAATCAACTTCTAGAATAAGACCTCTTTTACGATTAGCTTCTAGAGTAGGTAGCCATTTTAAAAACCTTTGAGTGTCTTTGAGTCCTGTGTACATTTTAAAGTTACGTAATGGAAGTGATTGACTCATAGCCCAACCATACAGATTGTTTGCATCTAAATACATAAGATAGTTAGACTTCTTGTCAGGATCATAGTCATCCAAGTATTTGTTGTTTGCTTTACAGTAATGGTGAGACGCCATACTAATTCCGCCACGCAATCCGTTTTCAATCACCCGAAGCATTGGTAGGTCAGTTAGTAGGTCAATCTGTACACCAGTAAATTTTAAAAAGGAATCCCAACTCATCCCAGGCACAGAAATATAATGCGCAGGATCTAGACTATAATGTTTCATGCAGGTCTTTCTGTAATTTTCAAAGATATCCGCCAACAAACAAGTATCTGCCATTAAATAGGCATCATGGTAATCTCCCATTGTTTTAGAGTCTAATTTTTGCCACGCTTCTTGAGCATAAGAATAATCAGAATCACTGATGTCCTTTCCTCTAAGACTACTAAAGAACGCACCTTTAGGCGGAAGGACTGTCTCCTCAAACCTTTCCCAGCTGTTCATGTACTCATAAGGATAAACGCCCTTTCTAATCACCGTTGGGTCAAAATATTCTTCTGTTATTGGGCAGGACTTTAAGGATCCTGCTAGCGATTCTAAACTCCCCATCAGGTGTTGCATAGAGTCATAAAAAGATAAATTATTTAAAGTGAAACACATGTACTTTTCTGATGACTGCGCAATGCATGACACCCTAAAGGCGCTAGTTACTGCTTGCAATATAAGATGAGAATCATAACCTCGCAAGTTATGAAAGAATATAGGAAGTCTCCAAGTCCTAGGATCAAACTTTAGTTGAAGATTGCAATTGTTATGCGCTGCTCCTCTAAATTCCCCGCTAATGTGATCATGATCCTTTACTGTTGGATTTAAACTTTCAGGGGTTAGCTCTAATCCACAAATCCAACAGTGAGTGGCTGAGTCATAGCGATCTTGATCTTCAGGAGTCATCTTAAGATCGGATAGGACTAGATTATTAGAACAGACATTACGAACTTCTTGCATGCGTTTTAAGAAATGTTTTGCTGCATGTTGTCCTCTGTATAATTCTGGCTTTGAATGGACGCCATCCGACCTGACAACAATGAAGGCAAATGAACAAATCTGGTGATTATTCATTATAACTGTTTTTGGTAAATGTTTTGGAGCTGGTCCTTCATAAGGAACAATAAGCGACTCGAAGTCTGCGTAAACAACGTATGGCGACCTCTGGAGTTTTTTGTAATTCTTAAAACTAACCTTACTGCCTTCTCTTGGCATAATTAGTTCTGTATTGCAGTCCACTGGACTGAGACAATGTTTTACATGTTCACTCGCAGCTTGAACGGACGGAATTCTTGTTAAACATTTTCTACAGAATTCTTGTTTGTGCCCATCTTTTGAAGTATGCTGAATTAGTCTACTCATTGTGCGTATTAGCGTGTAGTGCAACCCATTAAGGCTTTGCATCAGGAGTAAGTCTACATGATGTTTGGCTGGTTCTCCTATTGATGGACTGTTTTTTGACACTCTAATTGGTAGAAGACCTGATTTAACAGACCATGTGTAGACATTAACAGTTATTGGTGGATTCTGTTTTTCAAACTGATCAATCTTGTCTACAGCCATAGGAAATTCAAGACCGTTAAAGTTAAGATCATTGGCCCACTGCAAATAGTTAGTAACTCTCTCTGCATTTTTTTTAACAAAGTGTAGCCTAGCAAGAACGCACCACATAAAACATTTGTTATCTGAATTCTTTATGTTCAGAACCGCTCTCTTTGCAACTAATTCTGATGGTAGAGGAATAAAAGACTTTCCTATAATTGGCTCGTATTTAGCCTGTTTTAATCTAATCTCTAATACTTTACCCTCTGACCAACCAGAGCCTCTCATTTTTGCTGCTTCAGAAGCATCGTTAAACTGAGTAAGAAGTTGTTCTGCCCAATCAGGCGTTAAATCATTATAAGAAAGAATAGCCTGCTGTTTAGTTGAGACCCAGACTTCTAGATTTTCTTCGCTTATTGTTATGTAATCAACTAAAACAACTAACTTTACTTTAACTGGAGGGTTTATTGCTAAATAATTGGGGATTTGAGAAATAGCATACTCAACGCTTTCTAACACATTTGTTGGATTAATAACTTCTATATTTGTATCCTTCAAAGCTTTTGACAAACTCTCTTCTGCATCAAACCAAGAATCAAAATCAGTGTATTCCATTTTGAGCTTCTTTTCTAACTCAAAATATTTATTTAAATTAAAAAAAATACATCGACTCCAAAGTCGTCTTAGTCAGAATCAATATCAACGGTCTTTTTGTGCTTGGACTCGTAAACTAAAGTATAAACACTCTTTGGGGTTGTTAATGTGAGCTGTTTAGAACAGAGTTTAATGTCTCGTTTACTTTTTTTAAACATTCTTTTTTTATCTGATCGGTGTCTGGTTGTTGAGAAAAAGTTGCCCTTGCCTTTTTTTGAAGATCAAACTTTTGTCTTTTGTAGTCCTCAAAATCAGCCTGTAGGCGACTAAATTCTTCATCCGTGATGTTCGAGTCGGCAAGTGCTTTATCAATTATCAGTTTGAAGGAACTAAGTTTAGCTGTTATTAGTTGAACCATAGCTGTGTGCTTTTGGAGTTTAGCTTTTATTTTTTTGCTGACAGCACTTACAGCCAATGAACACAGGCCAAGAGTTAAAGACAAACCGCCTAGAGGTAAAGCTGCCGGCGCACCTACGCCTGTTGCTAAGAGACCTACACTTGTTCCTGCTGATAGAGCACTAGCGATCGATGCTCCAGTATTAACATATGTAACAGCATTAAAGACAGCAGAATACCTTCGTTTGGTTTTACTGTATTTTGAAAGGTCCTGCTCTAGTTGGGTTTGCATTTGTGTTATGTTTGTTAATCTGAAAGTTTTTATGTCTACAGCAACAGAGTTGCCTACTATCTCTTCTTTGGGCACTTTTGGATAAACCTGAACAGACATGCTTTTTTTTAAAAATAAAAATAATTTAGTATTGGATATCTTTTAATCTGTTATCTTGAATATTCAGCTGCGCATCATATATTAAAAACAAATGTACATTAAGTGGTTTATCACTCTCTTTTTCTTTATCAATTTGAATGTTTATTACGTCTTTAACTGTTCTCCCACTCCCATGCAACTGATTATCCTCTGTTGACCTTAGGTCAATCCATAAACCGTATTTCGTTGTTAAATATTCATCAAGTCTAACACTGTGAAGGTGTAGATCTTTAGACACAAGGTCTACTGTTGGACTTCTAGACCTCCCGCCTCCAAACAATTTTCTTATTTCATCAAAATGATGATAAGGTTTAAGCCCGCTACCGTAGACTTGGTTAGGACTACCCTCAATTGAACATTGTACTTTCGTTATTTTAGGATTAATAAACTTTTCACTTTGTCTTTGGTATGGTTCTTTATCATCTTCACACAGCAATAAAATACCTTTAAGTGATCGTGCTGTGGCGCTAAAACTAAAATTCCATATAGTGTCTGCCCTGCTTTTGATATATACTACTAAAAACAATTGAAGTACCACCCCTAATTTTTGTATGCAATTTTTAAAAAGCTCTGATAAACCAATTAATATTGATAATTGAATAAACTCTGCTGGATAAGCTTACCCGGTTCTCAAATACTACTCCTCGTGCATTTTTGTTATGTTAAAGTCGGTCAGCAGTTATCTACCGCGTCGCATCTGAGGCAAAAAAATCCCGAGAAATTATCGAACTTGTGTCGCTCCCAGATTTTGACACAGACGCAGCAAGAAAAAAAAATGTGATGCACGTGAAAGCAAGGTTTTTTCTGAGCAGAATTGCAATCAGTTAGCACATTTGACGGGTATAAAAAGTCGCGAAATTTAGGAAGATTTAACCATGCCTGCGAGACAACGACTAAGCAACACCGACAGAGGAAGAGCAATAGCATGGTACCAAGAAGGTATTGGCTTGAGGGAGATTGGTCGACGGCTTGGAGTGAGTCACCCAGTCATTCTGAGGCTCAGAGACCGTTGGCTTAACACTGGAAGTGTTGAAGAACAGCAGGGACGTGGACGGACGAGAAGCACCTCCAGACAGCAGGATCGGTTCATTGTTATCGCTTGTCTGAGAGACCGTTCAGCCAGTGCCACAGTACTCCGAGACCAGCTACGACAAGCCAGCAACGTCAACGTCAGTACCCAGACAGTTCGGAACCGGCTCCACGACGCCAACTTGAGGTCAAGGTCCCCAGCAGTGAGATCAATACTGACCCCAGCGCATCGAGCTCATCGTCGGGCCTGGGCAGCATGTCATAGAAGGTGGACAAGAGCTGAATGGGCAACAGTACTCTTCACAGACGAGACAAGGTTCACCCTCAGGTTCAACGACGGGCGGGTTCGCGTCTGGCGACGTCCTGGAGAACGCTACGTTGACGCTGCCGTCAGGGAGCATGACCGCTATGGAGGTGGGTCCGTGATGGTGTGGGGTGGGTTCAGCCTACGTCACAGGACCCCCCTACACCGTGTTGAAGGCCGCCTGACCGGTGCCACCTACCGCGACACCATCATCCGCCCCCTTGTGATGCCCGCCCTGAGGGCAGTTGGCCAGGGCGCCCAGTTCCAGGACGACAACGCGCCGTGCCACCGCGCCGCCATCGTGAATCAGTTCCTACAAGGGCAGCAGGTGACAAGAATGGACTGGCCTGCCAGGTCACCAGATTTGAACCCCATAGAGCATCTGTGGGACGTGCTGGGGAGGCGAGTGCGGGCCCACAACCCTCCAGCAGACACCGTGGACCAGCTGTTTCAGTTGCTGGAGCAGGAGTGGCAGGCGATCCCCCAGGACACTCTCCGCCGCCTGGTGCACTCCATGAGACGTCGATGTGACGCTTGTTTGAACGCGAACGGTGGTCATACCCGTTATTAACATCATGACATCTACCATAGACTCTTGTTACTTTTCATTTTGGGGGTATGCCTCTTTAATCAAGTGTAAAACAAAGATAATTTTTTGTCACGGTGTTTGAATAAATTTGAATGGATTGAGGAATAATAAAAATAAAATATTCAATCATTAAATTATGTTCAGCTTTGTTTTCTTTCGAATGACAGCAGTTTTCCTAAGTGGTACTTCAATTGTTTTGAGTAGTGTATTTTGAATGATGAATCACTCTTTCGTAATATATTGCTAATTTTGACTGATATTGTTGCTCAATCAGCCTTGCTAAGTTAGGGTTGCTAACAATGTCAAACTCTAACGAGATGTCAGAAATGCTGTACTTTGCATCGGCGGTTGTAGATTTGATAACACGTTTGTATTCATTAAAAGTTAGTTCATATGACAATCTGTCTTTTAATGCTCCTTGAAAGTATGGTGCATGCGCTTTTAACAACTCAAAATCTAAGGGTATGGAAAAGCGATTTCCATAAGCAAAACTTACAGCTTCATACTTGTTGCCGGCTTTAGCATCTTCGGCGTCTATTCTGTGTTTTAGTGCTTCGTTATTTTCGATTCCTTGAAACGCAAGATCGGCCCTTTCATTCGCGGTTAGCCATAGATCACAATAGATTAGAAATATGTCTGCATTGTGTAAAGAAAATATTTCTTGCCCCTCAAGTTTTATAGAAATTTTCTTAACGATTGCCCGTCCCAGATTCTGAACTACTGTCCTGTTTGCGTCTGTTGCTGATTCGAGTTCTATTTTGAAAGTAAGACGTGCAGATCCCGGCACAATCACTTCATCTGCTCCTAGGTCTGGAAATTTAACAGTAAGAATTTGATCTGAATCAATAGTAGATGGATTATTTGGAACAATAATATTCTGTTTATTTCCCTTCACGCCAAAGGGCTCTTTCAGTCTTCTATGCGGGTCAAGAATTGAGCCATATGCTTGTGACATTTTTTTATAAAACAAAATAAAAAGTTAATTATTTAAAAACATGGAAGATTATGATGTTTATGATCCTGGAGACGACATGAGTGAAATGACTCCTTTGACACATCCATTACAATCATTGCGACATGAATTAACAGAAAGTAAGGTCAGATCATTTTATCAAAGTTTAGGCCAAGAACCTCCCGAATTTATAGACCCTAATGATTTTGAAACAAAAGATGACCATTTGTTTGTGAGAAACGACGAAGGACAACTTGTTCAGCTTACAACTAAACCAGACTCATCAAAGTTTTTAAAAAAGAGTACAATTAGACAAAGGCTCAGTGTGAGCGAACAAAATCGCCTTGGCATTACTAAACCAAAATTAGATAGGGAAGCAGTTGCTAAACTTCAAAACACACTACAAGAACTCCCAACAGATAACCAAATACAAAACATGGAACTTAAAGATTTAAGCCCAACAGCAAACAAAATAATAGAAGCAGAAACCAGTTTTTCAGAAGAAACAGCATTAAAAACTATGCACGATCCGCCGCTACCTATGAGAGAAATAACGGCCCTTGATCATGCTTTGAGAAGCATCAGGGGTGAGTTAACAAACAATTTAGCAAAACTGGGTGAACTAGATGAGCATATAAAAAGAGAAAAAGAAAAACTAGTTGAGGCTGATGACCACAACTTAGGACCTGGTGTTAAAGAAAGAATAACACAAAGACTAAAAGATCTTGAACAAGAGAGATCAGCAAGACTAGAAGTGTTGTCTAATAACCGAGAACAATTACGAACTCAAGTGAGCAGAATAAGAGAAACCATCAACAGAATTTTGTATGAAGACACAACGCTAGCAGAACGAATACGAACACTGTTTAGAGAGCAAGGTGTCACATTAGCAAGTGTTATAACAGCCTTAGGATTTGCAATAAGTACACTGGTGATGGCTCTTACAGGCGGCGGTGGTGGGGGAGCAGTGCCACCAGGACCACCATCAGATAAATCATGGGTAAAAAAACAACTTGATCATCTTGCAAGTTTATTAAAAAAATTAGCCAGTAAAGCAATAGACTCTTTGCCTGGTATAATAGGGGGGATCGTTAGCTGGCTTTTGTCTGCCGCAAGTAAAGTAGTTGGCTTTATGGCTGAGCACTTATGGACATTAGTTGTCTTAATAGTTGGGTTACTTTATAGTAAGATAAAGACCAAGTAATCCTAGGGCAGTTAATCCAATAACAAGTGCTGTTTTTTCATATTCATGGTCATTATTTTTTGAGGCCACGGGGATTGGATGGGGTTTTGAGGGGGGCTCGGGGATTGGTGGGGCTTCTTTTTTTATTGCTATTGCTGGCTTAGAATTTATGTCGTTTTTTCCGACCTTCTCTTCATTGCCAGCCACAAGGATTTCATTATTATAGTTTATTATTGTTCCTATCTGAAGTCTGAGGTCAGAAGGCAGCATGTATAAACCAGTGCCAACGGCGAAGTCTACTTTCGATCTTGCGTATTGCAAAACATTTTGGTACCTTTATATACTTGAAGGTAAATCAATTGCAGAATTAATAGAATCCTCTAAATTTGCTAAATACTGTTTTTGGGCGTCAAAGCCAGTAGAAGGATCAATTATGTTTGATCTCGTTTGTGCTTGCGAACCTAGCAAACACCAAACATAAGTACGAATAGAGTCGTTTATTCGTTCTATTCCCGCTTTTGTTAGACCATTAGAAGTATCCAAAATAAATGTTGTCCATGCTGTTTTATGCTCTTGCTCTATGGACCCGAGGTGAACAGTTGTGCCTGAAGAGAAAGATGTGTAAGGAGGATTGTAATCATAGTTATACTTTCTGTGCACGCCCCAAAAATAAGGGGTGCCTAAACCATGATTAAGATCCAACTTTTGTCTAAAGTCTGTCTTTGGGTCAATATCAAATTCGTTACAGATCCTTTCAAAAGCCTTGTAATCTATTCTGTTGCTGAATGGATTAAACGTTTTGTCATTTGGTAATGGCGCTTGCAGTTCAGATAAAATACGTCTGAAGGTGTAATAAAAATGAAATCTATACACTGACCTCACCAAAGGAACAGGATGATTTAAATGATCAGCATACGACACTCCACACCCAGTTGAAGCACAAAACACAGCAAAGTTTAACTGGTTCTGATAAAACTGCATCGGATGACTGAACCACACTTTCGGGATGTAGTCGTTTTTAATAGGAAGGTTAAGATATCTGTTCAATGGAGTACTAACCTTTACTTGAAAGGCGTCAGTCTGAGTCACAGAAATGTCGAGGGTATCAGTTGTTATATCTTTAGGACTGTAGTGCGGCCCGACAGAATATTTTGCATTAGTATATTTGAATGCACTCATTTTTAAATTTGTTTTAAAAATGTTTGTAACAATAACAACTCAAGACAGTCCTTCGTTTTTAGAATATGCTATTGATAATAACTGCGGAACCCAAAGGGTCGCACTCCATGAAATTTTTTACAAAGTCGTATGGTTTAATATAACTGAATCCAAGGAGAATAATAAGATTAAAAAATTTGACAATAGAGGAAACTTAGTTAGCCAGTTAACCATACCTGATGGTTATTACGGGTTTTGCTCGCTAAAAGAAGCAATGAGTAACTTCGACATTACTCTCAAACTTAACAATGCAAATTTGAAAATAATGTTGACATTCAAACCTGAAGAAGAAGTAGACCATTACCTTTTTGATGTAGAGCTAGCTAAAATGTTAGGCTTTGCAACTGACAATCATAGTTTTATAGTTACATCAGACGAAACTACTTATGAGGGAGAATATCCGCTCGATCTTGCATTACATTCATTACTCTATGTTCATTTGGACGAGCTGAGCACTGATGAAAACTTATATGATGGAAGGCCCTCAACTGTTTTAAGAGCTCTTCCATCAGGGAAAGCTGCATATTGCGATTATGAAATTATACAATTCCCTAATTTACAGTTTAAAAAATTAGCTTGTGGGAGGGTCAGATCATTTAATATAAAGATCACAGATAAAACAGGGAAAGTCGTGAAATGTGATAACCTGCACATTGTTTTAGAAATAAAATAATAAGGTGTACTAAAAAATAATGTCTCGTGGGCCAGAAGAATCAGGAGTTACATTAGCGCCTGAGAGGTGTGTAACTTTAGAATTAAAAGACCTTGCAGACGTTGAGGACTTTGAACAAAACGGTGAGATAGGCACTTTGTATGGTTTTGAGTACACTAAAGATGGTTATTATAAACGCAAAGAGGTTAGCGACAGCAAAAGGTTTCCTAAACTAGAACAACTACGCAATGTAGAAGCAAATAATGCGGGTCAGTATGAATATAAAATAGTTCGAAAAACTGACAACAAATGGCACTTAGAACCATATTTAGAATGGGACATAAAATTTGAATTCTTAAGCCCATTTACATTTTTTGACCGTCAAAAAAGTTTCAGAAAAGCATTGAACTCTGGCCCTTTACATGTAAGTCTTATGCCAGAGGACAACAGTCGGAAAGAGATCGAAATAAAGCCGTTTGGGGACAAACAGTACATCCTCCACAGAAGAGAATCGGTTTTAAAGAAAGCTTCTACAAAATTACAGTTCATTCCACGCACAAAATTAGGAGACACGTTCACAATGATATTTAAAATTTCTGTCTTAAAAGATGAGGCGAGAAATGGAGCTCTGGGCGTCAGTGACAATCTTATGAAAGGAATTCTTATTAGCTGGCAAAACTTAGACGTTGACAAACTTAAAGTTACTGTCGTTGTTCTTTACAATGGCGAGGATATTAAGGTCATGACAACAAGCAACAAAATTGATATTAGTCTAAATAGAAACGATCTTACAGAACTGAACTGGATTAATCTTACACATTTGGACCTTATAGGTTTTTATTATACTAAACAAGTTTTGACAGAGAGTATGATAAAAACAATAACTGGATTAGATTGAATTCTGTTTTAAAACTATGGAGCAGACAACTTTGGTGTCAATGCCGATGTTAAACTTTATGACAAAAACCCCTCATTGTTCATTGATTTGTGGACAGACTGGTTGTGGAAAAACAATATTTGTCCTCGACCTATTACAAACAGTTTATAGTTATAATTTTGATCATATTGTAATTTTCTGTCCAACACTCAAATGGAACAAAGCATATCACGACAGAAGGTTTATATGGACGGATGATGAAATCTATTTAGTTGACCCTAGCAATAAACTGAGTGAGTGTTTAGAACATTTTTTTAAACTGTTTGAGGGAACGCAGACATTATTTATTATAGATGATTGTTCGGCAGAAAAGGATATAGTCAAAAAAAGAAACACTTTGTCAAAACTGGCTTTCAGTGGGAGACATGCTGGGATAAGTGTATGGATTTTAAGCCAAAAATATAATTCAGTTTTAAAAGACTTTAGAGAGCAATTAAAGACGGTGGTTTTATTTCATATGAAAGATAGAGACGCATTTGATGAATGTATGAAAGAAAACGATGTTATTGAAAACGATCAAGAAAAACGAAGGATTAAGCAAAAACTTAAGTCTCAAAAGTTTTCTAAATTAGTATTAAAAACAGATAATCCTACACATTATGTATGTTTGTAAATCTATTTAAGTACTTGTTAAGAACTTGATGATGACTTGTATAAGAATTTATTTAAGAATTTATTTTACTTATAGAGAGAACTATAAAATACCTATTCTGGATCGCCCGCCGGAGCAGCAGCGAAACCGGCTTTAGCCGGTTGGAGCTGGCGGAGGTGGGTGAGCCAGAATTGGTATTTTATAGTTCTCTACAGGGGTCTTTCTGGTTCTGACAACTGCATGACAGTGCTATGCTCTAAGCTTCCACTCTTAAGAGCGATGCCATTCTCCAGCGTCAACAAGGCGTGATCAGTACAGACACCAGCAGCGGTGATCAGCATTTTGGAAGAACACTTTTAGAGAAGCATTTATTAGGTGGACGGAATTTCCCTGCACTGTGCTGGAGTTCCTTGGAGCAATCATCTCTGCATTCTCTAAACGGAATATTTCTTGTGGGACAAGAACCCACCAACTCTCAGTCTGAATCTGTGAAGGTTCAAAACAATAGCGCGCACACACACACACACACACACACACACACACACACACACACACACACACACACACACACACACAACCTGCACCACGGTGGCTACTTACTACTTGTGTTATAGCTACATTGTGGGTCAAGAGAGCTAAGAAAAGCAGACACTGACGTCTTCTTGAACTTCTTCTTTTTCGTCTTCGTCTTCTCCTTCCTACCAGGTTGCATTTATTTCCAAATGTTTCAGACGAAAGTCTTAGGAATGCGTGTAATTCGTGGACTCCAGGCTGTCCATTTGTCAGAGCAGTCTGACTGGCAATGATCTTCACCCCTGTGATAATTACAGGTCATCGCTACTCATATATGTGCTGTCAGTTGTATTGTCGGATGCATCGCAGTTTTCAGATTTCGCAAGATTTTGAAAAGCTTAATTGAAAATCCTTCCAAAAGAAAAAGAGGACAGAAGATTCTAGGAGGGAAACATTATTTCGTGGTAGGGTGGAGAAACGCAGTTTGAACAGATTTCCAAAAATAAGTCTTTATCATTACCTTAATGTGATGCTTTGTGGTTTACGATTATGATATCATCTCCGGCATTTTCAACTTTTTAGGTGCGTGTTAGTCTTCATGTTTATAGACGTTTACACCTTTGAATCATTGTTTTCATTTATCAGTCAAAAAATGAATAAATAGATAAATAAATAAGTAGGTAAATTAAAAAAAAATAATAAATAGAAAAAAAAAGAAAATAAAGACCGCTCATGACCATGACATTGCTAACATCGGTATTGTGGAGACACGGTTCAGTGTGAGAAATGATCAAAGCTCAGACACGTAGCCAAACAACTGTCTCATTTTTGTTGGGTCGTTTGTTACAGGCATATTTCCTGCTATCTGTTTCTACATGTTTTCGACTCCAGTGAAGTTATTGACGTCCGTTGATGAACCAGTTGCTATGGGCGATATGCTTTCAAATAATGGCATGTTCTGATTGAATGTTCTTTCTTTTTGTTGGGAGAATAGGCATGCTTGTCTGTTGATCAGAGAACAATAAAAATCACTGAGAGTGAAGAAAGGGTGGTTCTCTTCACAGACACACACACACACACACACACACACACACACACACACACACACACACACACACACACACACACACACGCACGCACGCAAGCAGGCGAGCACGCACGCACGCACAATCTTATGCATGCACATACACATGCACGTACGTATGCACGCGCGCAATGCAACACATGCACATAATGCCATACACGCACGCACACACGCATAAGCAATTTGGTTACTGTTACTTTCTCCCTGAACCAGAACACTATCAAAGTTGTCTTTTCTTTCTAACAATTCTTTAAAGTGTGCATACGAATCGTTTATGCTAATGTCCTTCGAAATCTGCCTTCTTCTTGTAGATATTTTACGCACAGATTCCCAGAATTCGTTTTGATTATTTACTGATCGTAATAAGTCAGTTAATAGAGTTTCATTGAATTGCTTCTCTTTTCTCTTTAACAAATGTTTATATTCACGTCTTGCTATACATAAAGAAATGCGATCAGGTGGAGACAAAGTACGCTTAAATTTCTTCAATAAATTGCGTACATTTTTCTTTTCAGCACGACATTCTTTATCATACCAGTCGTCATCTTTCACACACTTACCAATGTGTATTTCTTTCTTCATAAAGTCTGCTGCATTTTTTATACAATGATTAAAAACCTCAAGTGCTTCGTTGATATCTATATCTATTAAACTGAGAGAGAGAGAGAGAGAGAGAGAGAGAGAGAGAGAGAGAGAGAGAGAGAGAGAGAGAGAGAGAGAGATTTTCATTTAAAAAAAAATGCCAGAGTGGCCTTCTTGAATCTTTAATTCAAGATGTTCTAGGTAGCCGGCAAATTTTCATTATTAGTGTGGTTCCGTTTTTTGTTTGTTTGCTTGTTTTTCCATTGTTTTCTAAAAAAAAATCACATATATCCAGGAAACCTTTAGGGGGAAAACTTCAAAGTGCTTTAACGCAGACGAGGAGAAAAAAAGTCAATCGGATATTTTGTGCGGGAAAAAAAATTGGGAGGACGAGGGAAAGCTGAAGAAACAGACAGAGTCAATGGCATGGGAATGAACAACCTTAAAATGCATTAAATATTTCGCTGGAAGCGTAGAGGAATCAACGCAAATAGGCTGAAAAGAGGTGTTATTCTTGAGCACGCATCACGATAAACTGGAATGAGGACAGGGGAAGGGAGGGGAATGAGAATGGTATGGAGAGGGAATTGGAGTGGGGAGGGGAGAGGAGGGGATCGCCTGATCTCTTGAAGTTGTTTGTTTGTTTGCTTGCTTGTTTTTCCCAATATAACGGTTTGTTCCTTCCTTTCTTTTATTTCAACGATTTTTTTTTATTTCAGCATTTCTTTTAAAAATAGTATTCTCTTCCTTACTGCATATCTCTGTCATTTAATTTTTGCGTAAGTTCCTTTGGTGTATAAGTCTCCAGACCATCAGTATCAGCAAAATGAGTTGTGGGGACTGTCGTTGGACGGACGTACTGGCGGCCTACACAAGGGCTCGCTCACTTGCGCTGGGACCGCAACTTAGCAGTTATTGTCGTCAGTACGGGGCCTATTAGGCGGTGTCCATTACACGACACTGAAGTGACTTGGCAGCAGTGCAGCGTCTTCTCTGATATGTTGTCACATGATGACATGACACTGCTAGAGTGTGTGTGTGTGTGTGTGTGTGTGTGTGTGTGTGTGTGTGTGTGTGTGTGTGTATGTGTGTGTGAGTGTGTGTGTGGGGTGTGTGTGTGTGTGTGTGTGTGTGTGTGTGTGTGTGTGTGTGTGTGTGTGTGTGTGTGCGTGTGTGTGTGTGCGCGCGTGTGTGTGTGTGTTGTAATGTTGTGATTGCTGGGGTTTGAAGAATGTTTGCTGTATGGATTCATACAACAGAAACGTTTAACACTTGTTGATGCTATGATAACGTTGTATTGACTGATCTTCTTGACGGTTGTCAACAAAAACTGTTTATCCTCAGAACGAGGCTGTAAAAGTAAAAGCATATGAGTAACGTCCCTTGAACCAAAACATGTTCACAACACTACATCACCCTCTTTCTCAAATTAAGAGCTGATTTCAAAATTTAACTCTTAAACATACTAATAGAACAAACAGAAGTGAATGGTAAATTCACTGATGTTAATAACAGGTATTAGCTTATAAACAAAATGTTAATGAACCTTTTGTTTGTTTCTAATCTTATTGAAAAAAAAACATTTCTCAAGAATACAACTATTACAAGCACTTGCATAGCACTTCAATGGAAACCTTTTGTTTAAATTTAAAACTTCACTTTAAATGTAATGCATACTTCAAAGTAAATATAACTGTCACTTTAAAACTTCACATTAAATGTAATGCATATTTCAAAGTGAATATAACAGTCACTTTAATCTTCTCTCTCTCTCATTTTTTTTTGTTTTGTTTTAAAGACTTAAAAAAAACACTTGAACTTGAACAGAATAAACAAGCATCAATAACCAGTCTGCATAATGACAATTAAACAACAGCAGGCACAGTGGTGCAATAACATGGCAGAATTCTTTTCAAATGTGGTGTTTTCATTACACAGCGATGTGTCCATCTTCTTCATGCCCAATAATTGTCTGTCTGTTCAAGTTTATGAAAGAACATAGTCACTGAATTTCTTTGGCAAATGAACTGCATGGCTAGATCTTCTTGGTTCGGGAACATTTGGAACGGTCACAGGAGGATGTGAGTTGTTGAAGTAGTTTTGTCTGTGTTTGTATTTGTTGTGCATGTTTTGCATTTGCATGGGGATGTGTATCAGCTTCTATATCACTGAAGTCAGACATCAGTTCAGTAGGAGGTGAAGTTCTGTGAGAAGGTTTAAAGAAACTGCTGTTTCTTGTGATATTTTGATTGTCTCTTCTGGCAGTCACCATGGTACCCTTCTTCTGAATGACTGTGAATGGAACAGGATTGTAGGGAGTGGAGGATTTGGACATGGAATGTTCTTTCAGCAGGACTTTGTCACCAATCTGAATTTTGCTTGGCTTGACATAGGGTTTCTTATCAGCATATTGTTTCATCTTCTTCTTGGACTGGGCATCTTTGAGTCGCATCTTCTCATCACCAGGCTGTTGGACTGGGGCTTCTGGTAGTCTTGTCTTGAGGTTCTCATCACCAAGCTGTTGGAATGGGACTTCTGGTAGTCTTGTCTTGAGGTTCTCATCACCAGGCTGCTGGACTGGGACTTCTGGTAGTCTTGTCTTGAGGTTCTCATCACCAGGCTGCTGGACTGGGACTTCTGGTAGTCTTTTCTTGAGGTTCTCATC
>JAMYXO010002307.1:0-24433 GCA_033310375.1 Conus canariensis
TTTTTTTTGTGGCAGGACCAAACAGGAAGCGGTGCCAGTCTGCCAGACGACCACCAGGATCGCAGACCAGACAGAAGGTGTCCCACTACTTGTTAAAGTAGTAAATTCGAATGTCGTAATAGTAGCAGAACTGTTACATTTTCATTTTGTTCCCCAATTAAGTAGGTACTTGGAACATTTATCATACTGTTTCGACAAAGATTTTAAAAGGGTGTGTAATGGGTATTTATAACCATCATGGCATTGATCGTTGTCCTTTTTTGTTCTCAGGAGTAAAATGCAAGTAAAAGAAAGTAATAAGTGTTCGTATTGTCCTGACACAATTGATTATATTGAGCATTTTTTCTATGATTGTCCACCTGTGCGAATGTTTTGGTTGTCAATCGAGGATTTCATATACGTAAAAACAGATATAAGACTAAAGCTATCAGTTTTGGACATACTTTTTGGTATAAACAAATTTGATCTCAATCTTGCAAATTACAAATTCATTAATTACATGATTCTTTTAGTTAAGGTGTGTATTAGTATTTTCAAAAAGACCAATTCTGTCTTCTCTCTGCAACATAATTTTGAAAAAGAGCTAAACATTAGAAAGCATCACCTCCTCTTTAAGTAGACTAGAAACACACTATCTGATGCAGAACTCCTTTGCATATTTCTACAGAAACAGTTACCGCTACCGTTGGGAAAAGTATGTTAGAAGCCTGTGAGTTTCTTTTCTCTGTCTCTCTCTCCGTCATTTCTTCCCTCCATCTCTTTGTCCCTCTCAGTTTGTCTGCCTGTCTGTCGGCCCGTCAGTTTGCTTGCCTGTCTGTTTATCTGCCCGTCCGTCCTTTGCTCCATCTCACTTTCTTTCTCTCTCTGTTATAGCATGAGAGTGACTCTTCTTTAATGTTCTCTACATGTTTGCTAGTCTGTCTGTCTATCTGTTTGTCTGTCTGTCTGCCTGTCTCTCTCTCTCTCTCTCTCACTCTCTCTCTCTCAGTATGTCTGTCTGTCTGTCTGCTCTCTCTCTCTCTGCTCGCACTCTCTCTCTTTCTACCTATCTCTGTACGTGAGTGTGTATGTTTGTTTGCCTGTCTGCCCATCTGACTCAGTATCTCTCTTCCTGTCGTTTTCTCTCTGTGTGTCTTCCCCCCCCCCCCCCCCCATCACCAACATCCCACTCTCTCCCTCTCTCTCTCTTTGACGCCATCTCTGTCCGACTGTCTGTTCTCTTCTGCCTGTCGGGTCTGTCTGTCTGTCTCTCTATCTCTTTTTTTTTTTGTGGGTGGGTGGTGGTGGTTGCGTGACGTGAGGAGCGCTCGCGCGCTTGGGCAGTAGCATGGGGAGGCCTGTTCCTGTCTCGGCAACTGGGACCTATGATATCCTTTCAGGAGTGTGTACATACGGAATTGGTGGCTTATGCATAAATTTTGCTTTGATACCGTGCCTTTAACATGTAACCACCATTGTTAATATGTTTGAGAGGGGGGGGGGGGGGGGGGGGAGGGAGGGAGGAGAGTGTAGTGTGTGTGTGTGTGTGTGTGTTGTGTGTGTGTGTGTGTGTGTGTGTGTGTGTGTGTGTGCAACACAAAATGAAGCTAGCAGATAACAGATTCTCCTTCTCTCTCGTTACGTGGGAAAAACTGAAATGAAAGAAAATAATGAAGTCTTTTGTTTAATCTGTGTTGTTTTCTTTGTACTAGCAACACATTGTCAGAGTGAGTGTGCCAGTTCACCACACATTAGAACACTAACAAACCCAGACACTTTGTATCAAACGCCAAAACATTAAAGTCTGCAAAATCGTGTCCATTTGTAAATGAACAAACAGACTATGCATGGTGTGTAAGGGACTGGTTGAAGAAAAAAAAAAAAAAAAAGGAAAAAAAAAAAGAAAAAAAACCCTAGTAGTGGAAATTGTTTTTGTTTTTTTTCGCTTTTTGTTTTTTTTGGCAAATGAAGAGGACAGTGTGAAGCACCAAAAAATGAAGAGGTGGATTTTGGCCTTAGGGAAAAAAAAAAAAAAGGAAAAAAAAAAGAAAGAAAATTTCTGCCTTAGGTGCTCCATTGATCCGATAACTGATGCCACAAAAAAAAAAGAAGTATGTTTTGCTTCTATTCCAGGTTCCCATCAGAGAACAAGTGTATTCCAGGTACGCAGCAGAGAACAAGTGTGTTTTGCTTCTATTCCAGGTACCAAATAGAGAACAAGTGTGTTTTGCTTGTATTCCAGGTTCTCAGCAGGGCACACGAGTGGTTTGCTTCTATTCCAGGTACACAGCAGAGAACAGGTGTGTTTTACTTCTATTCCAGGCACGCAGCAGAGAACAAGTGTGTTTTGCTTGTGTTCCAGATACCCAGCAGTCAACAAGTGTGTTTTGCATCTATTCCAGGTATACAGCAGAGAACAAGTGTGTTTTGCTTCTATTCCAGGTATGCGGCAGAGAACAGGTGTGTTTTGCTTCTATTGCAGGTATGCAGCAGAGAACAAGTGTGTTTTGCTTCTATTCCAGGTACACAGCAGATAACAAGTGTGTTTTGCTTTATACTAGGTATGCAGCAGAGAACAGTCATGTTTTCCTTCTGTAGGTACGCAGCAGAGATCAAGTGTTTTGCTTGTATTCCAGGTATGCAGCAGAGAACAAGTGAGTTTTGCTTGTATTCCAGGTATGCAGCAGAGAACAAGTGTGTTTTGCTTCTATTCCAGGTATGTGGCAGAGAACAGGTGTGTTTTGCTTCTATTCCAGGTACCCAGCAGAGAACAAGTGTGTTTTTCTTTGATTCCAGGTATGCAGCAGAGAACAAGTGTGTTTTGCTTCTATTCCAGGTACCCAGCAGAGAACAAGTGTGTTTTGCTTCTATTCCAGGTACCCAGCAGATAACAAGTGTGTTTTGCTTTTATACCAGATACGCAGCAGATAACAAGTGTGTTTTACTTCGTAGTCTGTTCCAGGTATGCAGCAGAGAGCAGGTGTGTTTTGCTTCTATTCCAGGTACGCAGCAGTTAACAAGTGTGTTTTGCTTCTGTTCCAGGTACCAGCATTGAATGCGTTTTTTCTTCTGTTTCAGGTATGCAGCAGAGAACAAGGTGTTTTGCTTCTATTCCAGGTATGCAGCAGAGAACAAGTTGTTTTGCTTCTATTGCAGGTATGCAGCAGAGAACAAAGTGATGTTTTTGCTTCTATTGCAGGTACACAGCAGTGTTTTGCTTCTATTCCAGGTACGCAGCAGAGAAGAAGTGTGTTTTGCTTCTATTCCAGGTACGCAGCAGAGAAGAAGTGTGTTTTGCTTCTATTCCAGGTACACAGCAGAGAACAAGTGTGTTTTGCTTCTATTCCAGTACGCAGCAGAGAACAAGTGTGTTTTGCTTCTATTCCAGGTACGCAGCAGAGAACAAGTGTGTTTTGCGTCTATTCCAGGTACGCAGCAGAGAAAAGTGTGTTTTGCTTCTATTCCAGGTACGCAGCAGAGAAGAAGTGTGTTTTGCTTCTATTCCAGGTACGCAGCAGAGAAAAGTGTGTTTTGCTTCTATTCCAGGTATGCAGCAGAGAACAAGTGTGTTTTGCTTCTATTCCAGGTACACAGCAGAGAACGAGTGTGTTTTACTTCTATTCCAGGTACGCTGTAGAGAACAAGTATGTTTTGCTTCTATTCCAGGTTCCCATCAGAGAACAAGTATATTTCAGGTACGCAGCAGAGAACAAGTGTGTTTTGCTTCTATTCCAGGTACCAAATAGAGAAGTGTGTTTTGCTTGTATTCCAGGTTCTCAGCAGGGAACACGGGTGGTTTGCTTCTATTGCAGGTACGCAGCAGAGAACAAGTGTGTTTTGCTTCTATCCAGGTACGCAGCAGAGAACAAGTGTTTTGCTTGTGTTCCAGATACCCAGCAGTCAACAAGTGTGTTTTTTGCTTCTATTCCAGGTATGCAGCAGAGAACAGGTGTGTTTTTCTTTTATTCCAGGTATGCAGCAGAGAACAGGTGTATTTTGCTTCTATTCCAGGTATGCGGCAGAGAACAGTGTGTTTTGCTTCTATTGCAGGTACGCAGCAGAGAACAAGTGTGTTTTTCTTCTATTCCAGGTACGCAGCAGATAACAAGTGCGTTTTGCTTTATACTAGGTACGCAGCAGAGAACAAGCAAGTTTTCCTTCTGTAGGTACGCAGCAAAGAACAAGTGAGTTTTGCTTGTATTCCAGGTATGCAGCAGAGAACAAGTATGTTTTGCTTCTATTCCAGGTATGCAGCAGAGAACAAGTGTGTTTTGCTTCTATTCCAGGTATGCAGCAGAGAACAAGTGTGTTTTGCTTCTATTCCAGGTATGTGCAGAGAACAAGTGAGTTTTGCTTTATTCCAGGTATGCAGCAGAGAACAAGTGTGTTTTGCTTCTATTCAGGTATCACAGAGAACAAGTGTGTTTGCTTCTATTCCAGGTATGGCAAAACAAGTGTGTTTTGCTTTATTCCAGGATGAGCACGAGAACAAGTATGTTTTGCTTCTATTCCAGGTATGCAGCAGAGAACAAGTGTTTTTGCTTTATTCCAGGTAGCAGCAGAGAACAAGTTGTTTTGCTTTATTCCAGGTATGCAGCAGAGAACAAGTGTGTTTTGCTTCTATTCCAGGTATGCAGCAGAGAACAAGTGTGTTTTGCTTCTATTCCAGGTACGCAGCAGAGAACAGGTGTGTTTTGCTTCTATTCCAGGTATGCGCAGAGACAGGTGTGTTTTGCTTCTATTCCAGGTACCCAGCAAGAACAGCATGTTTTCTTATTCCAGGTAGCAGCAGAGAACAAGTGTGTTTTGCTTCTATTCCAGGTACCCAGCAGAGACAAGTGTGTTTTGCTTCTATTCCAGGTACCAGCAGAGAACAGGTGTGTTTTGCTTTATCCAGGTACGCAGCAGATAACAGTGTGTTTTGCTTCTATTCCAGGTACGCAGCAGTAAGTGTTTTGCTTTATCCAGTACCAGCAGAAACAAGTGTGTTTTGTTCTTTCCAGGTATGCAGCAGAGAAGCAGTGTGTTTTGCTTCTATTCCAGTACGCAGCAGAGAACAAGTGTTTTGCTTCTATTCCAGGTACCAGCAGAGAACATGGTTTTTTCTTTCAGGTAGCAGCAGAGAACAAGTGTGTTTGCTTCTATTCCAGTAGCAGCAGAGAACAAGTGTGTTTTGCTTCTATTCCAGTACCACAGCAGAGAAACAAGTGTGTTTCTTCTATTCCAGGTACCAGCAGAGACAAGTTGTTTTTGCTTCTATTCCAGTACCAGCAGAGAACAACCGTGTTTTGCTTCTATTCCAGGTACAAGCAGAGACAAGTGTTTTGCAAGAACAAGTGTGTTTTGCTTCTATTCCAGGTACCAAGCAGAGAACAAGTTGTTTGCAAGAACAATGTTTTGCTTTTATTCCAGGTACCCAGCAGAGAACAACCGTGTTTTGCTTTATTCCAGGTACCACAGCAGAACAAGTGTGTTTGCTTCTATTCCAGGTACCCAGCAGAGAACAAGTGTTTTGCTTTTATTCCAGGTACCCAGCAGAGAACAAGTGTGTTTTGTTTCTATTCCAGGTACCCAGCAGAGAACAAGTGTGTTTGCTTTATTCCAGGTACCCAGCAGAGAACAAGTGTGTTTGCTTTATTCAGGTACCACAGAGACATGTGTTTGTTTATTCCAGGTACACCAAGACAACCGTGTTTTGCTTTATTCCAGGTACAACAGCAGAGGACAAGTGTGTTTTGCTTATATTCCAGGTCACATCAGAGGACAACGTGTGTTTTTTTTATTCCAGGTACACAACAAGGACAACCATGTTTTGCTTTATTCCAGGTACACAACAGAGAACAATGTGTTTTGCTTTATTCCAGGTACACAACAAGACAACTGTGTTTTGCTTTATTCCAGGTACACAACAGACACGTTTGCTTTCAGGTACAAACACGAATGTGTTTTGCTTTATTCCAGGTACACAACAAGGACAAACTGTGTTTTGCTTTATTCCAGGTACACAACAGAGGACAACTGTGTTTTGCTTTATTCCAGGTACACAACAGAGGACAACTGTGTTTTGCTTTATTCCAGGTACACAACAGAGGACAACTGTGTTTTGCTTTATTCCAGGTACAAACAACAGAGACAACTGTGTTTTGCTTTATTCCAGGTACACAACACAGAACAACTGTGTTTTGCTTTATTCCAGGTACACAACAGAGGAACAACTGTGTTTTGCTTTATTCCAGGTACACACAGAGGACAACTGTGTTTTGCTTTATTCCAGGTACAAACAGAGGACAACTGTGTTTTGCTTTATTCCAGGTACACAACAGAGGACAACTGTGTTTTGCTTTATTCCAGGTACACAACACAGGACAACTGTGTTTTGCTTTATTCCAGGTACACAACAAGGACAACTGTGTTTTGCTTTATTCCATACCAACAGAGGAAACTGTTTTGCTTTATTCAGGTACAACAGAGGACAACTGTGTTTTGCTTTATTCCAGGTACACAACAGAGGACAACTGTGTTTTGCTTTATTCCAGGTACACAACAGAGGACAACTGTGTTTTTGCTTTATTCCAGGTACACAACACAGAAACTGTGTTTTGCTTTATTCCAGGTACACAACACAGGACAACTGTGTTTTGCTTTATTCCAGGTACACAACAGAGGACAACGTTTTTGCTTTTTCCAGGTACAACAAGGACAACTGTGTTTTGCTTTATTCCAGGTACACAACAGAGGACAACTGTGTTTTGCTTTATTCCAGGTACACAACAGAGGACAACTGTGTTTTGCTTTATTCCAGGTACACAACACAGGACAACTGTGTTTTGCTTTATTCCAGATACACAACAGAGGACAACTGTGTTTTGCTTTATTCTAGGTACCCAACAGAGGACAACTGTGTTTTGCTTTATTCCAGGTACACAACACAGGACAACTGTGTTTTGCTTTGTTCAAGGTGACGCTGCAGAGGACAGCTGCGCTCTGCTTTACTCAAGGCAACGCAACAGATCACGTGTTTAACTCGGTAAAAGACCTTTCATGCTTTGATCACTTGGACACATATGATTTATTTAGGTGTTCCTGACTTTTACATTTCATTTCTTGCCAGTTTTAGGACTAATAGAAATGATATGCCTGATATTATAGTACACTAAGTAGAAATTAACAAGCATGTTGCTGTCCAGTCTTTGCTATGGCCTACGTTTGCTATGCCATTGCCAATATTATAGCAGCATAACGTGCTGTGGAGGATGAATGATGTGCCAGGTGGGTTTTTTAGTATATGTGTGTACACATAGTATCGTTGTCAGAGAGAGTATGAATAGAAAGATAACAGTAGCGGTTTCTATGAATATGTCCTTCATGAAATATGTTCATGAAGAATGTCTGCATAAGTGTCACATTTCTCTCTCTTCCTCTCTCTCTCTCTCTCTCTCTCTCTCTCTCTCTCTCTCCTCGTCTGTCTGTCTGTCTGTCTCTCTCTCTCTGTCTCTCTCTGCTAAAAAAAAAATAAGCGAAGAAAAGAACGGATGAGGCCTATGAAATGGGAAAAAAGATATATGAAACGAATAAGAAAAAAAGGGAATTAAGTAAAAAAAAAATCGCCCCTGAGAAAGTTGTCATTTAAACATCTCTCTCTCTCTCTTCTCTCTCTCTCTCTTCTCTCTTCTCTCCCTCTCTCCTCTCTCTCTCTCTCTCTCTCTCTGTAACAGACTGGGCTTCCCGTCGGTTTTGCATGTTAGTTTTTTGCAACTATTATGAATGTGTTTTTAGGATTGCCAGGAAGTGGAAAAATGTCGCCATTTTTTCTGTGGGCCTTCAGTAAACTTGACACAGCGTCAAAGCTGAAAGGTCATTTTTGACCCAACGTACTGTATTTATCACGCTTTGTTTCAGACTGTGGAGTACCAGAATGTTACATTGTGTTTTCTAAAGTGTTTCCGACAAATATTCAATCTGAACTAACAGTGTCTTCATTACAGATTATCTGTTTATCCTGTTTATGATCATACAGTTAACTTCATGTTGAACTTTGCAGCCACGACCCATTCAGACCAGCATATAATACTGAGATCTCACTTTCTCCTCTTCAGGAAGATGCAGTGATGATCCATATCAGCTAACGTTTGCATGACAGCTAAGGCCTTAGAAGTAAGAAATACACATCTACATGACCCTAAATTTCGTGTGTTGCAGATTGAAGTGCATGAGCCATTAGGAGCAGTCACACAAGATGGAGCCCAGTACCAGTAAGAAACCAAGACCAGAAACTGATTTCAAACTGTGTATTCAGTGTCAGGAGCCTGGCACTGGTGTCCTAGCGTCTGAACCACCAGAGGAACCCTACTCAAAGTTCCTCCTGTTTGTGCACGAAAGAGGACAGTATGGAGATGCTGATCATGCACAGATCAGTGGGCGATTGCATGGGTACACTGCCTCCAATCTAAAAGATATGTAAGCAAAGTGGCACAGAAAACGTTATGGATCTTCTTGTCACAGTGGTCACCTTGAGCATGCCAAGGCACGAAACCAGAAGGCCTGCCAAGAAGGAGAGAGTCAGCATGTACAGAAGAGGCGTGGACGGCCTTCTTCTGCAGCCACTAGTGCATCAGGCTCTGCTGAAAGTGAGACTCTTCACTTCACACGTTCAGCAACATCTCCTTTCAATGCAAAGCAGTGTTTCTTCTGCCAAGAAGACAGGAAGGAAGCAGTTCATGAGTTGTGTACATTCAGTGCAGGGAAACACCTGCAAAAGGCTGTTGATGAAAGCAAGAATCACACTTGGAAGGTGTGGCGTCAGGATGACATTCCTCACCCTCGGCTACCACCAGCAACAACCTACGGGTGGAAGGAAGAGGGGGATAGGCTGGTACCAGCTCCAACAAGGGATCCTCCAGCTCCAGCCACAGTTACTCACCTCATCAAATGTGGGTGCAAGAAGACCAGTTGCACATCACACTGTTCCTGTCGGTCGCAGGGCCTCAACTGCTCCGAGATGTGTTTGTGTGGCGCCGATGAGGAGGCGTGCAGTAATGTCAACCAGGCACTCTTAGGAATTGAAGAGGGTGATGAAGAAGGAGATCCTTCCATCTAACTATGAACACAAGCACTAAATGAACATTGAAGTTCTGTCCTACATTAGCTGACCAGAACCAGCCAGATGGTGGACCGAAAGAACTAAATAAAACAGGTTTGAGCTATGAGATTACCACTGTATGTACAATTTAGAAGTCAAGAACAAAAAAAGTTTGAGTTGTTGAAAGGAGTGGTTTTTTTCTTGGGTAATTATATTACTTTTAGCAATATGTTGGTTGTTTGCTTTGTGTACAGAATGTATTTTGGGGTGATATAATCAAATTACTTAGCACGATTTGGGCCGTAATTTGAAATTGAGAGAAAAAGTATAAAGAAATCACAAAAAATGGCGATATCATTTTTTTTGTAAGTTAAATCCTTCCAGAACACAGTCCAACCAGTGGCCAAAAATCAACATTTGAAACTAACGGGAAAACACTGCCCCCCCCCCCCCCCCCCACCACCCCACCCCCCTCACTAATAATAAGAATAATGGATTTAATTGCATTCCATTTCTTGATAGCTTTAGAGTTGATAGTGAAGATAAGCCAGATGTTTTATCACACTTAGTAGAAGTAAAGGAGTCAAGCTGCTGTCCAATCTTTGCTATGGCCTGTCTTTGATACGCCATTGCAAATATTGCAGCGGTGTACCATGTTGTGAAGGGTGAATGATAGGCCCGTTTTTTTTTTTTTTTTTTTTTTTTTTCTTTTTAGCTCTGTTTGTGTGCACACAGTATCACCAGAAAGAGGACAAATGACAACCTAAACCGTAATGACTTCTGTACGTTGTCTGTTTTATGAAATATGCCCATTAGCAATGGATGATTGCTGTGTATACATGAATCACATTCGGCTTTCTTCTTTGTTTAGTGTGTGTCTGTGTGTGTGTGTGTGTACGCGCGTGCGCACGTGTGTGTGCATGTGTGTGCGCGCGTTTTCTTTTTGTTTGGGTTTTTTTTTTTGCGTTTATAACAACTAAAAGGAAAAAAGCGGGTAAAGGATAGAATATCTGAAGTCCATGAGAAAAACGAGATACATGAAAAACTGAGAAAAAGGAAAAAAGAAAGAAAAAAACTGAGAAAGGAAATGCCACTGAAAAAAAGGTCTGATTTGACCACCTGTGTGTGTGTATGTCCTGTTAGTGTCTGGATACATGCATTCTTTTTGAACTTTTGCTTTGGTCTTCACGACTTCAGAGTATTTATATTTGTATTAGCAGGATGATTTGGTTTCTAGTGCCACTAACAATTTGTCTTTTATTTCCTGTCATCTTTGATACCAGATACTCTACTATATATGTGCTTGACCTGTCTCAGTGGACCTTGTTCTATTTGTTTGGTGTGAGTTGCGATTGAAGATACTGAATTTCTAAAACATCTCTGTTGATGTTTTGTGGGCTAGAAATGTGTGATCACGGCTTTCATTCTTTTCTTTTTTTATCTTTCTGAGCATGATATCAGTTTGCTCTTGATATAAAAGATGAACGGTTTTACTGTCAAATAAGCTGCAAGGGCCTGTCACTGATACGCCTTTGCAAATATTCCAGTAAAACAACTGCTCCCAAACAAATAGGTTCTTTTTGTTTGGTGTGTGTCTGTAAATCAGCACGTGCAGGTGTGTGTGTGTGTGTGTGTGTGTGTGTGTGTGTGTGTGTCCATGTCTTCCGTATGAATGAGACTTGTTCTTTCAGATGGATGGTTTGGTTACTAGTCCTAATGACAATTTGTATTTGTTTATCCTTAATGCTAGATACTTTAGTAATCTTTGTGCCACTATATGAGCTATGCTGCTGTCTCATCTTTGCAATGGCCTATCCTTGGTACGCCATTGCAAATATGACAGCAACATATCCTGTTTTAAAGAGTCCATGATAAGCATGTTGTCTTCATATCAATGTGTGCATTATATGTGCTAGTGTACGTGTCTGTGCGAACCTTGTTCTGTATGTGAGGTGTGAGTGGGATTGTTGACCGTTTTGTTGTGTCAGTTGTATCAAATTTTGAAGAAATGGATTTCTGAAACACATCTGATGTCCTGTGGGCTAGAAATGTGTGATCTTAACTTTCATTTTTTTTTCCATTTCAATGACTGGTGTTAATTTGGTCTTTCTTTCAAAGATGAATGGATTTACTGTCAACTATCTGCAAGGGCCTATCGCTGTCACGCCTCTGCAAATATTACAGTGAAGCAGCATGCTGTGATTACTCTTTGACAAATAGGTTGTTTTTCCTTTGCCAGTGTTTGGATGTTCATGTGTCATTATCTGCAGGTGCAGAGGTGTGTGTGTGTGTGTCTGTGTGTCTGCGTGTGTGTGTGTGTGTGTGTGTGTGTGTGTGTGTGTGTGTGTGTGTGTGTGTGTGTGTTTCGTGTCGTATGAATGAGACTATCCTTAATACCAGATACTGGTCTGAACTTTCTACCACTGTATGAGTTATGCCTTTCCTTGGTAGGCCATTGCAAATATTACAGCAACATATCTTGTCGTAAAGAGTCCATGGGTGATAAACATGTTTTCTTCATATCTATGTGTGCAGTATATGTGCTCGTGTACTAGTCTCTGTGAACCTTGTTCTATATGTTTGGTGTTAGCGAGTTTGTTGTCGGTATTGTCATGTTGATCTGATCAAATTTGAAGGAAATTTGATTTCCAAAACATATCTGATATCCTGTGGGCTAGAAATGTGTGATCTCGTAGTAACTGTTTTTTTCCATTTCAATGACTGGTGTTAGGTTGGTCTTTATTTCAAAGATGAATGGATTTACTGTCAACTATCTACAAGGGCCTATCGCTGACACGCCATTGCAAATATTACAGTGAAGCAACATGCTGTGATTACTCCTTGACAAATAGGTTGTTTTTGCATTGTCTGTGTTTGGACATTCATGTGTGCTTATCTGCAGGTGCAGAGGTGTGTGTGTGTGTGTGTGTTGTGTTGTGTGTGTGTGTGTGTGTGTGTGTGTGTGTGTGTGTGTTTGGTATGAATGAGACTATCCTTAATGCCAGATACTGGTCTGAACTTTGTACTACTGTGTGAGTTATGCCTTTCCTTGGTAGGCCATTGTGTGTGTGTAGACGTGCGTGTGTGTGTGCTGCGTGCGTGTGTGTGTGTGTGTGTTTTGTGTGTGTGTGTGTGTGTGTGTGTGTGTGTGTGTGCATGCGTGCGTGTGTGTGTATGCGTGGGTGTGTGTGAGTGTGTGTGTGTGTGTGTATGTCCATGTATTCGGTATGAATGAGACTTGGTCTTTCAGATGGATGGTTTGGTTACTAGTCCTAATGACAATTTGTATTTGCTTATCCTTAATGCCAGATACTTCAGTAATCTTTGTGCCACTATATGAGCTATGCTGCTCTCATCTTTGCAAAGCCTATCCTTGGTATGCCATTGCAAATATGACAGCAACATACCCTGTTTTAAAGAGTCCATGATAGGCATTTTTTCTTTATATCTGTTGTGCATTATATGTGCTAGTGTACGTGTCTGTGTGAACCTTGTTCTGTATGTGTGGTGTGAGCAGGATTGTTGACGTTTTATTATATCAGTTGTATCAAATGTTGAAGAAATGGATTTCTAAAACATATCTGTCGATGTCCTGTTGGGCTGGAAATGTGTGATCTCAACTGCACATGCAGAGGTGTGTGTGTGTGTGTGTGTGTGTGTGTGTGTGTGTGTGGTGTGTGTGTGTTTTTTTCGGTATGAATGAGACTATCCTTAATGACAGATACTGGTCTGAACTTTGTACTACTGTATGAGTTATGCCTGTCCTTGGTAAGTCATTGCAAATATTACAGCAACATACCCTGTCATGACGAGTCAGTGGGTGATAAGCATGTTTTCTTCATATCTATGTGTGCAGTATATGTGCTCGTGTACAAGTCTCTGTGAACCTTGTTGTATATGTTTGGTGTGAGCGAGATTGTTGTTGTTATTGTTATGTTAATCTTCTCAAATTTGGAAGAAAATTGATTTCCAAAACATATCTGATGTCCTGTGGGCTGGAAATGTGTGATCTTAAATATCATTTGTTTACTTTTAATGTCTGGTGTCAGTTTGGTCTTTATTTAAAAGATTACTGGTTTTACAGTCAAATATTTGCAAGGGCCTGTCACCGATACACCTTTGCAAATATTACAGTAAAACAAGATGCTGTTACTACTCCCGAACAAATAGGTTGTTTTTGTTTGGTCCGTGTTTGGAAGTGCATGTCTGTAAATCAGCACATGGACGTGTGTGTGCGTGTGTGTGTACGTGCGTGTGTGTGTGTGTTGTGTGTGTGTGTGTGTGGTGTGTGTGTGTGTGTGTGTGTGTGTGTGTGTGTGTGTGTGTGTGTGTGTGTGTGTGTTATGTATTGGGTATGAATGAGACTTGTTCTTTCAGATGGATGGTTTGGTTACTAGTGCTAATGACTGTTTGTATTTGCTTATCCTTAATGCCAGATACTTTAGTGATCTTTGTGCCACTATATGAGCTATGATGCTGTCTCATCTTTGCAATGGCCTATCCTTGGTACGCCATTGCAAATATGACAGCAACGTACCCTGTTTTAAAGAGTGGTGATAAGCACATTTCTGCATATCAATGTGTGCATTATATGTGCTAGTGTACATGTGTGTGTGAGAACTTTGTTTTGTATGTGTGGTGTGAATGGGATTGTTGAGCGTTTTGTGATATCAGTTGTATCAAATGTTGAAGAAATGGATTTTAAAACATTCTGTCGATGTCCTGTTGGGCTGGAAATGTGTGATCTCAACTATCTTTTTTTCCATTTCAATGACTGGTGTTAATTTGGTCTTTATTTCAAAGACGAATGGATTTACTGTCAAATATCTACAAGGGCCTATCACTGACAAGCCATTGCAAACATTATAGTAAAACAGCATGCTGTGATTACTCCTTGACAAATCGGTTGTTTTTCCTTTGTCTGTGTTTGGACATTGATGAGTGCTTATCTGCACGTGCAGAGTGTGTGTGTGTGTGTGTGTGTGTGTGTGTGTGTGTGTGTGTGTGTGTGTGTGTGTGTGTGTGTGTGTGTTTGCGTGCGGTATGAATGAGACTATCCTTAATGGCAGGTACCGGACTGAACTTTGTACCACTGTATGAGTTATGCATTTCCGTGGTAGGCCATTGCAAATATTACAGCAACAAATCCTGTTGTAAAGAGTCCATGGGTGATAAACATGTTTTCTTCATATCTATGTGTGCAGTATATGTGTTCGTATACTAGTTTCTGTGAACCTTGTTCTATATGTTTAGAGTGCACGAGATTGTTGTCATAATTGTTATGTTAATCTTATCAAATTTGGAAGAAAATTGATTTCCAAAACATATCTGATGTCCTGTGGGCTAGAAATGTGTGATCTCAAATATCATTTGTTTACTTTTAATATCTGGTGTCAGTTTGGTCTTTGTTTAAAAGATTACTGGTTTTACTGTCAAATATCTGCAAGGGCCTATCACTGATACGCCTTTGCAAATGTTACAGTAAAACAATGATGCCGTTACTTCTCCCGAACAAATAGGTTGTTTTTGTTTGGTCCGTGTTTGGAAGTGCATGTCTGTAAATCAGCATAGTGGAGACTTGTGTGTGTGTGTTGTGTGTGTGTGTGTGTGTGTGTGTGTGTGTGTGTGTGTGTGTGTGTGTGTGTGGTGTGTGTGTGTGTGTGTGTATCCGTGTGTGTGTGCGTGTGTGTGGGTGTGAATGTGTGTTTGGAAGTGCATGTCTGTAATCAGCACGTGGAGACGGTGTGTGTGTGTTGTGTGTGTGTGTGTGTGTGTTCTGTGCATGTGGGTGTGGGTGTGTGTGTGCCTCCAGGTATCCGGTATGAATGAGACTTGTTTTTCATATGGATGCTTTGGTTACTAGTCCTAATGACAATTTGTATTTGCTTATCCTTAATGCCAGATACTTTAGTAATCTTTGTTCCACTACATGAGCTATGCTGCTGTCTCATCTTTGCAATGGCCTATCCTTGGTACGCCATTGCAAATATGACAGCAACATATCCTGTTTTAAAGAGTCCATGATAAGCATGTTTTCTTCATATCAATGTGTGCATTATATGTGCTAGTGTACATGTCTGTGCAAACCTTGTTCTGTATGTGTGGTGTGAGTGGGATTGTTGAGCGTTTTGTTATATGAGTTGTATCAAATGTTGAAGAAATGGATTTCTGAAACATGTCTTTCGATGTCCGTAGGGCTGAAAATGTGTGATCTCAACTCTTGTTTTTTGTCCATTTCAATGACTGGTGTTAGTTTGGTCTTTATTTCAAAGATGAATGGATTTACTGTCAACTATCTGCAAGGGCCTGTTACTGACACACCATTGCAAATATTACAGTAAAGCAGCATGCTGTGATTACTCCTTGACAAATAGGTTGTTTTTGCTTTGTCTGTGTTTGGACATTGATGTGTGCTTATCTGCAGTGCAGAGGTGTGTGTGTGTGGTGTGTGTGTGTGTGTGTTGTGTGTGTGTGTGTGTGTGTGTGTGTGTGTGTTGCGGTATGAATGAGACTATCCTTAATGACAGATACTGGTCTGACCTTTGTACCACTGTATGAGTTGTCTTTCCTTGGTAGGCGATTGCAAATATTTCAGCAACATACCCTGTCGTGACGAGTTCATGGGTGATAAGCATGTTTTCTTCATATCTATGTGTGCAGTATATGTGCTCGTGTACCAGTCTCTGTGAACCTTGTTCTGTATGTTTGGTGTGAGCGAGATTGTTGTCGTTATTGTTATGTTAATCTTTTCAAATTTGGAAGAAAATTGATTTCCAAAACATATCTAATGTACTGTGGGCTGGAAATGTGTGATCTCAAGTATCATTTGTTTACTTTAATGTCTGGTGTCAGTTTGGTCTTTGTTTAAAAGATTACTGGTTTTACTGTCAAATATCTGCAAGGGCCTATCACTGATACGCCTTTGCAAATATTACAGTAAAACAAGAACTCCCGAAAAAATAGGTTGTTTTTGTTTGGTCCGTGTTTGGAAGTGCATTTCTGTAAATCAGCACGTGGAGACGTGTGTGTGTGTGTGTGTGTGTGTGTGTGTGTGTGTGTGTGTGTGTGTGTGTGTGTGTGTTTGTTGTGTGTGTGCATGTGTGTGCGCGTGCACGTGTGTGTGTGGGTATGCGTGTGTGTGTGTGTGTGCCTGTGTGTGTCCCCATGTATTCGGTATGAATGAGACTTGTTGTGTCAGATGGATGGTTTGGTTAGTACTCCTAATGACAATTAGTATTTGCTTATCCAGAATACCAGATATTTTCGTAATCTTTGTGCCACTATATGAGCTATGCTGCTGTCTCATCTTTGCAATGGCCTATGCTTGGTATGCTATTGCAAATATGACAGCTACGTACCCTGTTTTAAAGAGTCCATGATAAGCATGTTTTCTTCATATCAATGCGTGCATTATATGTGCTAGTGTACGTGTCTGTGCGAACCTTGTTTTGTATGTGTGGTGTGAGTGGGATTGTTGAGCGTTTTGTTATATCAGTTGTATGGAATGTTGAAGAAATGGATTTCTAAAACATGTCTGTCGATGTCTTGTGGGCTGGAAATGTGTGGTCTCAGCTATCGTGATTTTTCCATTTTAATGACTGGTGTTAATTTGGTCTTTATTTCAAAGATGAATGGATTTACTGTCAACTATCTGCAAGGGCCTGTCACTGACAAGCCATTGCAAATATTACAGTAAAACAGCATGCTGTGATTACTCCTTGACAGATAGGTTGTTTTTGCTTTGTCTGTGTTTGGACGTTCATGTGTGCTTATCTGCATATGCATGTGTGTGTGTGTGTGTGTGGTGTGTGTGTGTGTGCGCATGTTTTCTTTTTGTTTGTTTTTTTAGCGTTTATAACAACTAAAAGGAAAAAAGCGGGTAAAGGATAGAGTATCTGAAGTCCATGAGAAAAACGAGATATTTGAAAAACTGAGAATAAGGAAAAAAGAAAGAAAAAAACTGAGAAAGGAAATGCCACTGAAAAAAAGATCTCATTTGACCACCTGTGTGTGTGTGTGTGAGTGTATGTCCCGTTAGTGTCTGGATCCATGCATTCTTTTTGAACTTTTGCTTTGGTCTTCACGACTTCAGAGTATTTATATTTGTATTAGCAGGATGATTTGGTTTCTAGTGCCACTGACAATTTGTCTTTTATTTCCTGTCATCTTTGATACCAGATACTCTACTAATGTTTGTGCCACCATACGAGTTATGCTGCTGTCCAATCTTTGCAATGGCCTATCCTTGGTACGCCAGGGCAAATATTACAGCAACATACCCTGTTGTAAAAAGTCCATGATAAGCATGTTTTTCTTCATATCGATGTGTGCAGTATATGTGCTTGTGTACCTACCTGTCTCAGTGAACCTTGTTCTATTTGTTTGGTGTGAGTTGGGATTGAAAATACTGAATTTCTAAAACATCTCTGTTGATGTTTTGTGGGCTAGAAATGTGTGATCATGGCTGTCATTCTTTTCTTTTTTATCTTTCTGAGCATGATATCAGTTTGCTCTTGATATAAAAGATGAACGGTTTTACTGTCAAATAAGCTGCAAGGGCCTGTCACTGATACGCCTTTGCAAATATTACAGTAAAACAACTACTCCCGAACAAATAGGTTCTTTTTGTTTGGTGTGTGTCTGTAAATCAGCACGTGCAGGTGTGTGTGTGTGTGTGTCGCGCGCGCATGTTGTGTGTGTGTGTGTGTGTGTGTGTGTGTGTGTGTGTGTGTGTGTGTGTGTGTGTCTCCATGTCTTACGTATGAATGAGACTTGTTCTTTCAGATGGATGGTTTGGTTACTAGTCCTAATGACAATTTGTATTTGGTTATCCATAATGCTAGATACTTTAGTAATCTTTGTGCCACTGTATGAGCTATGCTGCTGTCTCATCTTTGCAATGGCCTGTCCTTGGTACGCCATTGCAAATATGACAGCAACATATCCTGTTTTAAAGAGTCCATGATAAGCATGTTTTCTTCATGTCAATGTGTGCATTATATGTGCTAGTGTACATGTCTGTGCGAACCTTGTTCTGTATGTGAGGTGTGAGTGGGATTGTTGACCGTTTTGTTGTGTCAATTGTATCAAATGTTGAAGAAATGGATTTCTAAAACACATCTGATGTCCTGTGGGCTAGAAATGTGTGATCTTAACTTTCATTTTTTTTTTCATTTCAATGACTGGTATTAATTTGGTCTTTCTTTCAAAGATGAATGGATTTTCTGTCAACTATCTGCAAGGGCCTATCACTGACACGTCTCTGCAAATATTACAGTGAAGCAGCATGCTGTGATTACTCTTTGACAAATAGGTTGTTTTTCCTTTGCCTGTGTTTGGACGTTCATGTGTGATTATGTGCAGGTTGCAGGGTGTGTGGTGTGTGTGTTTGTGTGTTTTTGTATGTGTGTTCGGTATGAATGAGACTATCCTTAATACCAGATACTGGTCTGAACGTTTGTACCACTGAATGAGTTATGCCTTTCCTTGGTAGGCCATTGCAAATATTACAGCAAATACCCTGTCGTAAAGAGTCCATGGGTGATAAACACGTTTTCTTCATATCTATGTGTGCAGTATATGTGCTCGTGTGCCAGTCTCTATGAACCTTGTTCTATTTGTTTGGTGTTAGCGAGATTGTTGTCGTTATTGTTATGTTAATCTGATCAAATTGGGAAGAAATTGATTTCCAAAACGTATCTGATGTCCTGTGGGCTGGAAATGTGTGATCTTAAATATCGTTTGTTTACTTTTATTGTCTGGTGTCAGTTTGGTCTTTGTTTAAAAAATTACTGGTTTTACTGTCAAATATCTGCAAGGGCCTATCACTGATACGCTATTGCACATGTTAAAATAAAACAAGATGCTGTGATTACTCCACAACAAATAGATTGTTTTTGTTTGGTCTGTGTTTGGAAGTGCTGTGATCGCGTGGTGATCCTACCTTCCAAGATGGTACGCTCATTCTTTGTGTCCTCCTTGTACGTTTGTCTTTGATTTCGTTTCAGGGAGGGCTTCGAAGATTTTTTAATTTTCTTTCTTTGACCAAGGAAAGAACGGAGGGATAACCATGGATTAAGTTCTGCCCGTAGCTGCCTTTCTCTCTCTCTCTCTCTCTCTTCTCTCTCTCTCTCTCTCTGTCCTCTCTCTCTCTCTCTCTCTCTCTCTCTCTCTCTCTCTCTCTCTCTCGCCATACGCAGAATGAAAGCGTCAGTGCAGTACAGAATAGTACATAGATAAACCCAGACGACAGTATCAAACGACAAAACACTTAAACCAGCAAGAGAATGTCCAACGTTAATAGATCGTACAGACTTGCATGGTGAGGATGAATTATAGAGGAAAAGAAAAAAGAGAAAGGAAACAAAAACCTGACATGATTGAGGGAAAAAAAAGAAAAGAAAAAAAAAAACAAGAGAAGGGGAAAAAATAGGAGGATGAGGACCCCGACAGTGGCGATGAGGAGGAATAACCGAAGCATGGACAACCTTAACACAGATATATTTACATCATTGGAAGTTAATTCTGAAAGTAAGGGGGGGGGGGGGGGGGGGGTAGAGAGAAAAGTGAAGGTCAGGTCAGCACGCACTTTCTCATCACCGAGGGGGGGGGGGGGGGGGGGGGGGAGAGAGGGGGGGGGGGGGACGACGGGGATGGTGGGTGATGGGAGGAGACGGGATGGTGGGAGAGAGAGAGAGGGAGGGGGGGTACGGGAGAGAGAGAGAGAGAGGGGGGGGTACGGGAGAGAGAGAGAGGGGGGGGTACGGGAGAGAGAGAGAGAGAGAGGGGGGGGTACGGGAGAGAGAGAGAGAGAGAGGGGGGGTACGGGAGAGAGGAGAGAGAGGTGGGGGTACGGGAGAGAGAGAGAGAGAGGGGGGGGTACGGGAGAGAGAGAGAGGAGAGGGGAGGGGGTACGGGAGAGAGAGAGGGGGGGTACGGAGAGAGAGAGAGGGGGGGGTACGGGAGAGAGAGAGAGAGGGGGGGTACGGAGAGAGAAGAGAGAGGGGGGGTACGGGAGAGGAGAGAGGGGAGGGGGGGGTACGGGAGAGAGAGGGGGGGGGTACGGGAGAGAGAGAGAGAGGGGGGAGGAGGAGGAGGGGGGACGGGAGAGAGAGGGGGGGTACGGGAGAGAAGGGGGAGAGGGGAGGGGGGGGTACGGGTACGAGAGAGAGAGCAAACTGACAAGTGTTTTTTAGATTTTGTTTTTTAATTGGAGAAACATGTGGGTGTATATATATGAACATGATTGTATATTTAAAAATGTACGTATAATCCTTCATACAAGAAAAATGGTAAATTACACATACTTTCTCACCTCCGAGCGGAATGCAATGGGGAGGGGAAGGGGGGAGGTGGAGAGGGAGAGAGCGAGAGTCATCACATAGCACATAGTAATGCAGTAATGATAAACTGTTAAACATGATTGAGAATATAAACTCTTTAAGTGTGAGAGATGGGGGTGGTAGGGTGGGGTGGGGATTAGGGGGGAGAGAACACACATTTCCTCCGTCAAATCTTAGATCAGGTGAAAAATGTTAATCTCCTTCAGAAATTTAGAGATCACATCAGGTGGGACATGGAGTCTGCTGTAAAGTGTTTATGTCGGAAGGGGGGGGGGGGGGGGGGGGGGTAACGGAACATTAACATCTTCCTCTGCCTTTCATCTGTGATGGTGTGGAGGGGTAAGGGGTGTGCAGGTGAAGACAGGCAGATGGTGGTAAGGTGCAGGAACCAAGGGACAGCAGCCAGTCAAGAAGACACACAGGACGACGTGGAGTTTTTCTTCTTTTATTTCTCTCCCATGGCAAGGAGCTCAAACCAGGAACACTGCCTGGGATCTCTCTTTCAGCACTCAGCGCACTGAGCACTCTCTAGCGAACACTCTAGGCTACACTCTCGGCAACACTGTAGACTACACTCCACCGTAACACTTTGCCGTGCCCCAAATATATACAGCTTGACCGGACCGCAAAGAAGACAACGCAGCGCCGCGCGCAAAATGAGCCTCGCGAGACGGCAAATGACAAAATTTGTGCTATCTGCCGCAGTTCTGCGTTGTCTAGCTCGCCGTCCGTTCAAAGTATCCAAACATATCTGACATAGATGAAAACCTCAGAACCCAAGGAATAAAATGCAATAAGTCATATTTGACTATTCTGTGGCTGTGTAAAGTTATTGGTGATTAAAGCCCGAGAATGAACCCACTTTTAATGAGCTTACGTCATATTTTCCTTTATTTCGATGAAAAATACCAAACAGCATGAAGTAATTTTGTAACGAGTGAAAAGCTTGAATTTCACTCTTTCTATACATATAAATTTCATTATCTAAGATGCCATCCAAGCAGAGAACTTTGCGTTTAAAGTTTGATAGAAAACACAACTTGCTTTATCGTCACATGGCCGGCGCCATGTGCTTTCGAACACGATCTTCGATAAAGCGTTATTCCGTTGAAATAGTCCATCAGATGATAATTTTTATATATTTTCGCTTGCTTCTATCATAGAAATGGAGTTATTAAAAAGATTTCGATTGGGAAGTCCGAATTTCATGAAACGACAATTTAGATCAGAACTCCGACAATCAACAAAGAAGGCGACTCGCTCAAGCGACCGGCGCCGTCAGTCATTTCGTATAGTCGCAAGCTTGTACAGAAAAGATCATAGGCATGCGATATACGAAATGAGAGCTTATGGACTTTACTTTCAATGCGCATTCATGGATTCTTTGGATTCTCTCATACTTTTTGTGAAATCAAAGAATTATTTACAGTTTGTCCGTCGGACAATTCAAAATGGCGCCAAGATTAATTTGGTCGAAATACCAGTTTTAGTGAAAATATGGGCTTCTCAGTCCAACACGATTGTAATGAATAAAATGCATTAATTTTTGTGACTTCAGCGACGTATACACAACTATATAGGTTCTGAGGTATTCATGATTTAAAGAATTTACACAGTAAAAATGAGATCAATCGATCAAGGGAGGTAAGGGGAAGATAACTCATGAACAAAATCTCTCGTTTATGACGGGTGACCAAGAAAAGACACTGTTAGCACCCGGCTACACATCATTAGCAAACATCACACAGTTTATACCAAAAATATATCAAATCAAAGACTAACAAAGCCAACGTAACAGGGAAATCTCCAGACACCCTCGCGTACGCGAGTACCATGAAATCTTATACAGAAAAAAATTCAAACGAACAGAAGTTGTAAGACTAAAGGTTGATCCGACTACTCAGTCAGTCAAGGAATGGCGTTATATCTTACTTGTCTTCTCTGGAATGATAGCATCCAGGTTATATATTCTCATAATGTTTTGATCATCCTGTTTCTGTTTGATTTTATGTGGTTCTGCAATTAATTTCACTGTGATGTTGATTAAGAACTCGTTATCAGACCATAACACAACAGTAAAATCTTGCCTTTCAAGCAAAGTTTAACTGAAAAAAAGAACATTCTCCAGTTACCTGATCGCATAGTACAATGAAAAAGAAAGTGATCTGGCCTTTATGTCTACAAAGAAATATTGAACAAGAAGAAACATTTTGTAGACAGATGTGTTTAACGCTCAATCTTCCTTCTTTTCAAAGAAAATACTAGATTGTAAGACGTCTGCTCAGCTCACAAACAGTTTGCTAGGCAGGAAAAGCAATGCTGTGCTCCCCACTGTTTTCTCTCTTTCTGAACTCCCCATCCTCTTCTCTGACTTTTTCAATGCCAAATCGAAACAATCCGAGACAATCTGGACAGTTCAAATTTCACTGGATCCCTTCTTGATAGTGATCATTCTTTTTCAGGCCAACCTTGGACTGTTTTCAGTTCAGTGACCGAGGATGATGTCAGACAGGTGATAGTTATTTCGCCTAGGAAATCACGTGACCTTGACCCATTGCCTGCATCCATCCTGTTCCACTGTATTGATGTTTTTCTCCCCTTCATAACTCTTGTTATTAATGCTTCCCTCTCTGAACTCAGGGATGTTGTCAGTGATGTTCAAAGCTGTTCCCAAGATTTAAAGAAATGGATTACTTTGAATAAGTTGCAGCTGAACGACGACAAAACTGAAGTTCCTCCTTGCTCCTCCCAAACTCCAAGATCATCCCGCCCTACCTTCTTCCATCTGATATTCCTCTTCCATCTCAGGCTCGTAACCTCGGTGTGACTTTTGATTCCGCCCTTTCTTTCAAGCACCACGTGGCTAATGTTTGTAAGACAGCATATCTGGAAATACGTAAGATCAGTTCAATCAGACACTTCCTCTTCACTGAAGCCACAAAAACTCTGGTTTGTTCCCAAGTTCTCTCAAGGCTGAACTACTGCAACAGTCTCTTGGCTGGCTCACCAAGTTAGCTACTCAATAATCTACAGAAGATTCAGAATAGCGTTGCCAGGCTTGTTTGCAAAGCATCTAAACGTCAACATGTCACTCCTCTGTTGCAGTCCCTCCAATGGCGTCCAATCCTTAGTCGATTTGACTGCAAGCTGGCTTCTATCTGTTTCTCTTCCGTTTCTGGTTCCGGACCAAAATATCTCTCAGACATCCTCCACATCTACACCCCATCCCGTCAACTTCGTTCCTCTGCCGACAGCCGCCTCTTGCGGATTCCTTCTGTCAGAACAAAATCTTTTGGTTAACGTTCTCTCTCCTTCCAAGGACCAACTGTCTGGAATACACTTCCCATCAGTGTCAGACACCTACCTTCACCCTCTTCTTTCAAATCTGCCGTTAAAACAAATTTCTTTCAACAGTCGTAACCTCCCCTACTTCCCAGTTCACCTTCCAAGTGCCTGAGTGGGTTTTTGCGTGCACGCGTGAGTGCCTTGTTGTCACTTACAGATTCAATAGTTGGTCAAAATCTGTTAAATTTCAGGTTACCACCATCTCCCATTTTCCTTCTCACGTCTATTCCCCACACCACATAATATAGATAATATAGATAATAAGCTATTTATATACTGATTCTCAAACATTAGTCCTTGTCAAGGTGGGGAGTCTCTCATCAGCTTGTCCGATGACAGACAGTGCTTTTACAGTTCAGTTGTTTAGTTTTATTCACACAAAATCACGTAAGCTCTCTCTTCTCTCCTTCTCTTTATATCTGTCTGTCTGCTGTCTCTCTTTCTCTCTCTCTCTCTCTCCCCCCCCCCTCCTCTCTCTCCTCCTCTCTCTCCTCTCTCTCTCTCTCTCTCTCTCTCTCTCTCTCTCTGTGTGACCCATCTGATATCATCAGTGTCAGACACCTACCTTCACCCTCTTCTTTCAAATCTGCCGTTAAAACAAATTTCTTTCAACAGTCGTAACCTCCCCTACTTCCCAGTTCACCTTCCGAGTGCCTGAGTGGGTTTTTGCGTGCACGCGTGAGTGCCT
>JAMYXO010002308.1:0-24432 GCA_033310375.1 Conus canariensis
TTCCCACAAACCAAAAAAAGCCAAAAAGAAAACAATCCCGCCCCCTGGGGCCCCCCTGAATTTAAGTTTCCCACCCGCCCGGAAAAAAAAAAAGGGTCCCCAGGAAACAAAAGGGAAAAACAAAAAAAAATTGGCCCCCCCCCCCAAAGGGGAAATTAAAAAATGGTTCCCCCCAAGGGGAAAACTTAGGGGGCCAAAAACCCCATTTGGGGGGGGCCTTTTTCCCCCCAAATAATTTTAAAAATATAATTCCCCCCCCCCCCTTTTTTCCCTTTTTATCTTCCCAATTTTTTTTTTTTTTTTTTTAAGTTTTTAAAATTTCCCTTTGCCCCAAATTTAAATTTTTAAATTTCAAAACCCAAAGTGAAAAAAATTTTTTTGCCCCCGCCCCCTTTTTTTTTTCCCCCCCCAAAAACCCTTAAAAATTTTTTTCCAAACAATTAATTATTTTTTGGGTTCCCAAACAGTTGGGGGGGATTGGGATTCCTTTTTGGAAAAATTTCCCAAATAAAAAGGTTTTTTCTGGTTTCAAATTTTTCCTTTAAAACCAAATCCCCAATGGCCCTTTTTTGGGGTTTTTTGAAAAAAGCAAAAAAAGCTTTACCCCCTCCAGACCCGTTTCCATTAAAAACCCTTTTTTTTATCTCCTTTTCCCTTCCCTTTCCCTTGGGAAAGGATCCTCAAGGGATAAAGGCCCCCCAAAGGAAATTTTCCCCCCCCTACATTTTGAAACCCGGTTTTAAAAATGCCCTTTTCAGTTTTTTTTAGCCCAAATTTTTTTCCCCCCCCACACCCCTTTTGTTTTTTTTTTTTTTCCATTTTTTAAAAAAACCCCCCTTTCCCCCTGGCCCCTTTCCCCCTTTTTTGGGGGGGCCCGGTTTGGGGGAATTTTCCTTTTTTTTTAAAACCCTTTTGGGGGGGGGAGAACACCACAAAATTAAAAGGGGCCCGTTGGGGGTGGGCCCCCCCTTTTTCCGACACCCCAAAGCAAAAGACCCAAAACCAAAACCCCCTGTTCCCCCCCCCCTTTAAAAAGAGTCCCCCGGATCCAGGGGGAAAAGAAAAAAAGGGCCCCAGGGAAAAAACCCCGGGGCCCAAAAAACAAAAAAAAATGGGGGCCCCCTTTAAAAGGGATTTAAAGAAAAAGGGTTTTTCCCCCAGGGGAAACCCAGGCAGCCCTTTTTGGAAGGGCTTTTTTCCCCAATTTTTTTATAATTTTTTTTCCCCCCCCCCCCCCCCCCCCCCCCCCCCCCCCCCCCCCCCCCAAATTTTTTTCAAACTTCCAATTTTTTTTTTTTTTTTTTAATTTTTAAATTTTTTCCCCAAAACCTTTTTGGGGGAAGTCATTTATTTTCTAATTTAAAGGAACCCTTGGGGGAAAAATTGGTTTTTGCCTGCCCCCCTTGCCCCCCTTTCCCCCCCACTACCTTTAAAATTTTTTTCAGCCAAAAATTAATATTTTAATTAAATATATATAAAATAAAATATAATTTTATTTCCGTTTTGGGGGGTTTGGGGGGGGTGGGGAAAAACAAAAGGGGCCCCGTGGGGAAACCCCGTTTTTTTCCAATTCAGCGTAACGTTCCCCCCCCCCCCCCCCCCCCCCGGTGTTTTTTTTTTTTGGGGCCCCCCGGGGCCCCCCGGTTTCCCAAAACACCCAAAACCCCAAAACCCTTTTTTGGGGCCCCCCAAAAAAATTTTGGGGGGGGCAAAGAAAAAGGGGTTTTTCCCCCCAGATTTCGTCCCCCCGCCTTTAAATAATGTTCCCCCAAAAAAGGGGAAAAACCCAAATTCCCCTTTTTTGTTTAAACCAAAATTTGGGGCCCCCAAAAGGTTTTCCCAATTTCCCCTTTTGGAAAAAGGCCCCCTTTAAAACACACACAACACCACACACCCCACACAACCCCCACACAACCCCCAACACACACGGCCAAAAAAAACGCAAAAAATTTTTGGCCCCCCCCGTTTTAACCCCCCCCATTTCCCGTGGGGTTTTTTTTTTTCCCCCCCCCGAGAAAAATTCCCCCTAACTTTATTTTTCGGTCCCCCCCCCCCATTCCCCTGTAAAATTTTAAAGAATTCCCAAAAAAACTTTTTTTTTTCCCCCCGTTTGGGGTTTTTCCCCCCACCCTTCGTGGGAAAATTTTTCCCCAAAAAAATTTTTTATACTTTTTTTCTTCACGGGGGTTTCCCCCCCCCCCATTCAGTGGGGATTGGGCCCCGAGAAAATTCCCAAAAACTTCTTTCCCCGGGGGTTTCCCCCCCCCCCAATTTTTAAATTGTCCCCCGAAAAAAAATTCCACAAAACTTATCCCCCCGTGGGCCCCCCCCCCAAATTCCCCCAAATGGTTAATTTTTCCCCCCAAAAAGAAAATTCCCCCATACCTTTTTTTCCCACGGATTTTCCCCCCCCCCATTTAGTTTGGGGGGATTTTCCAGAAGAAAAATTCCCCAAAAACTTCTTCACGGGGGTTTCCCCCCCCCCCCCTTTTTAGTGGAATTTTCCCCGGGGAATTTTACTTTCTTTTTTTTTTCCCTGTTTTCCCCCCCCATTTCCCCGTGGGAAAATTTTCCCCCCGAGAAATTCCCCTAAAACTTTTTCCCCTTTACTTTTTTCCCACCATTTTAGTGGTTTTTGGGGCCCGAGCCAAATTTACAAAAAATTCCTTTTCCCAAAGGGGTCCCCAACCCCAAATTCCCCCGTGGGGAAATTTGGGTTCCCAAAAAGCCAAATTCCCCCCAAAATAAATTTTTTTTTTTCCCCCGGGTTTTTTAGCGGCCCAAATGGGGGTCCCCCCCCCAGTTTTCTTGGGGCCCGGGCCCCAAAAAAGGGCCCCTTAACCCCCCCATTTAAAAAGGAAAAAAGAATTTGGAAAGGTTTTTTCCGGCCCCCTTTAAAAGGGTGGGGGGGGGGGGGGGAAATTTGTTTTTCCCGGGAAACAAATTTAGTTTTGGCCCAACCTTTTCCCCCCCCCCCCCAAAATCCCCGGTTTTTTTTTTCCCTCCCCTTTTTCCCTCCCCCCTCCTCTCTCCCATTTCCCCCCCTTTTCCCCCTCCTTCTTCCCCTCCCCCCTCCCCCCCCCTCCTTTCCCCTTTCCTTCCCCCTCCCCTATTTCCCCCCCTTAATCTCCTCCTCCCCCCCCTTTTCCCTCCCCCCCCCTCCCTCTCCTTCTCCCCTCCCCCTCCCCCCTCCCTCTTCCCCCCTCCCCTCTCCCCCTTTTCCCCCCTCTCTCTCCCCTCTGGGAAAAGGGGGGTGGGGGGGGGGGGGGGGTGGGTTTTTTTTTCCTTTCCCCAAATTTTTTTCCCTTTTTCTATTTTAACAATGGAAAAATCCCCCCCCTTTTAAAAAAAAAGTAACCCCTACAATTTTTTATTTTTTCCCTTTTGGTTTCTTTTTCCCCAAAAAAGAAAAAAAAAGCCCCAACCCTGGGGGACAAAAAACACCCCACACCCAAAAACCCCCAACACAACCAAAACAAAAACAAACCAAAAAAACCCCCCACCCAAACCCCACAACCCCCAACACCAAAAATTTCCCCCGCCCCCGGCCCGGGGAAAGCCAAAAGGGATTGCCAACCCCACCCCTTAAAAACACACACCCAAAACAAAAAAACACACACAAAACCCAAAAACCCCCAAAACAAAAAAACACCAAAACCAAAACCCCGCCAAAACAACACAACCCCAAAAAAAAACACCAACAAAACCAAAACACAAAAACGCCAAAAAACAACACTTTACCAAAGTTTTTTTCCAAAAAAATAAATCCCCCCCCCCATAAAAACGCCCCCCACAAAGCAAAAAATTGGGGAAGGGCCCTTTTTTTATTGGGCCCCCCCGAAAAGTTTAAAGGGGGGCCCCCCTTTAAAAAATTTAAAACCCCCAAACTTTTGGGTTTTCAGTGAAAAACCCAAAAAAGGGAAAAAACCCAGGTGAAAAAACTAAAGGTTTTCAAATGGGGAAAATTTTAATTTTTTTTCCTTGCAGAAACAATTTAAAAAAAACCGGGCAAAGGGGGAGGGGAGTTTCCCAAATTTTAAAATCTTCCAAATTTTTCCCCCCCCCGGAAAATTTTATTTAAAATTACTTCGCAGGGGGCGAAAAGGAAAAAAAAACCGGGCCAAGGGGGGGGGGTTTAAAATTAAAACCCTTTAAGAAAAACTTTTAATGTCCCATGGAAAAAGGACAAAAAAGGGCCCCCCGGCCAAAAAAGCCAAAAAAAAGACCAAAAAGACAGGGGAGGCCCAAAATTTTCCCATTTTAAAAAAAACCCCCCCCAATGTTTCCCCCCCCCCCCTTTTAAAATTTGGGCAAAAGGGCCCCCCCGGGCCAAAAAAGCCCCATTTTAAAAAAAACGGCCCCGGTTTGGGGGCCAAAATAAACCATTTCCCTTGAAATGGAAAAAAGGGACCCCCGAGGTTTTTTAGCCCCCTATACCTTTTTTCCCCCCCACCCCCCGGACCCCCCCCCCCTTCCCCCGGGGCCTTTTTAAAAGTCCCCCGAAAAAACGGGGGCAAAAACCCCGTATCGCTTAAAAACCCCTTTCCCCCCCCCCCCCCCTCTTTCCCCCCGGGTTTCAACCCGGGCAAGGGGGAAAACCCCCCTTTTAAAATACGTTTCCCCCCCGAAATTTTTACTACAGAGGCCCAAAAATTTAAAAAATTTTTCTTTTTTAAATTTCCCCCAAAACCCCCATTTTTTTTCCCCATACAGCCCCCCCGGGGTAAAAAACAGTTTGGGCCCCAAACCCAAAGGAAAAAAGGGGTTTTTTTTTTATTTTTTTTTCCCCCCCTAAATTTCCCCCCTTTTAACCCCAAAAACAAAACCGGAAAATTTTAAATACCCGAGGCCCGGGGCATGAAATTTTTTTCCCCCCCCTTTTTTATTTCCCCCAATTTCCCCCCTTTCCCCCCATAATCCATTTCCAAAGGTTTTTTCCCCTTTAAAAAAATGTTCCCCCCGTTTTTTTTCGGGGCCCCGGAAAAAAAAAAGTTTTGATTTTTTTTTTAATTTAAAAAAACCCCTTTTTTTTTTCCCCAAAAAACCAAAATTCCCCCCAAATCGCAAAAAAAGGGCCCAAAAGGGCCTTTTGAAACGGGAAAATTAAAAAAAAATGGCCCCTTTAAAAATTTCCAAAAAATTTAATTTTTTTAAGTCCCCCCCCCCCCCCCCTCCCAAAAAGGGTTTTAAACCTGGCCAAACAAAGCACACCAACCCACAAACAAAAACCCCACCACACAACAACCCCACAAAACAACAAACCCCAAAACCACCAAAAACACACACACAACCACGCAACACCCCAAAAAACACCCACCGGGCCCCAAAAACACCACCAAAAACACAAAAACACACACACACACACCAACACCCCAAAAACACACACCCACACAACATTTTTGGGAAAAACCGTTTTTTTTTTTAAAAATTTTTTGGGGGGAAAAAAATTTAAAAAAAGGAACCCGTTTAAAAAAGATTAAATTTTGAAAAATTTTTTTTTTAAAATTCAATTTCCCCCCAAAAAAAATTTGGGGGCCCCCGGGGAAAAAGAGGGGCCCTTTTTTAAACCCGAACCCTAAATCCCCCCCCAAAATTTTGGCAATTTTTAAATTTGGGGTTTTTTTTTTGGTCAATTTCCCGTGGGGAAACTAAAAACTTCATTGAAAAAAAATCTTTTAAAAAAACCTTTTTGTTTTTCCCTTTTTTTTTGAAAAAGAAATTTTTGGGGCCTCGGGATGTAAATTTCCCCCCCCCACTTTTAAAATGGAAAATCCCCCCAAAAATCCCCTTTAGGAACCCCCGAATTAAAAGCCTTTACGTTTTTTACCCCAAAAGGATTTTTAACCCCAACCCCCTTTTGGGGGGTTTAAAAAAAAAAAAACCATTTTGGGGAAAAAAATTAAACCAAATAAAAAATTTTTGTAAAATCCCCCCAAACCCCAAAAAAAACAAAAAATTCAAATCCCGGGGGGAAAAATTTTCAAACAAATAATTTTTCCAAAAAAAAGCGGGTTTTTTTCCCCCCCGTAAAACTTTCCCTTTTTTTTTCCCCCCCCCAAGGCCCAAAATGGGAAAACCCGTCACCCCCCCCTTTCCCCCTTTAAAAATCAATTTTTGGGAAAAAAATTTTTTTTTTTAAAAAAATTCCCCAAATTTAAAAAACTTTTTTTAACCCAAAGGGCCCCCGAAAAAATTCCCCAAAAACCCCTGGGGTTTTTTTCCAAAAAAAATGAATGCTTAAAACTAGGAAAAGGGGGTGAAAGAAAAGAGCAAAAAAAAAAGGGGGAAAAAAAAAAAGTTTCCCCTTTTTGGGAAAGGCCCCAGGTTGGGAAAAAAATCAAATTTGGGGGTTTGGGGGGTTTTGGGTTTGGGAGGGGGTTAAAAAATTTTTTTGGGTTTTCCCCCGTTTTTTTTTTAAAAATGGGGAAAACCAAAAGTTTTTTTTAAAACCCCTTTTTTGGGGTTTGTTTAAAAAATTTTTCCGGGGTTAAAACCCCGGGACCCGTCCCCCCGTGGGTTTTTTTTTTCAGCCCCCCCTTTTTGGGGGTTTTTTAAAAAATTTTTGAAGCCCCAAAATTTTGGGGAAAAAACCCCCAAACCCCAAAAAAAAACCAAAAAAAGTCCCCCCCCGTTTGGGGCCCCCCCCTTAAACAAAGGTTGAAAAAGTCCCAGTTCCCCCCCCCCTTTTCCTGGTTTTTAGTGGGGGGGGGCCCTGGGGGCCCGGGGCAGGGGGCGTTTCAATTGGCCCCCCGGGAAAATCCTTTTAAAAGGAAACCCCCCAAAAAACCCCGGAAAGGGGGAAGGGGGAATTTTTCCCCCTTTTTTTTTTTGCCCTGTGGGGCCCCCCCCCTTTAAAAAAAGGAAAAAGGGGGGGTCCCCCCCCAAAAGGTGGCCAAAAAAAAAATACTTTTTCCCAAATGGTGTGGGGGTGTGGGTTTTTTTGGGGGGGGGTGTTTTGGTGTTTTGGGTTTGGGGTTTGGGGTGGTGGGGTTTGGGGGGGGGTCCCCCCCCCGTTGGGGGTCCCCCCGTGGGGGGGCCCCCCCCCCTGGTGGGGGGGGGGGGTTTCCCAAAAGAAAAGGGCCCAGTAAAAGGGGTTTTTTTTAAAAGGTTTTTTTTACCCCTGTTTTGGGTTGGGTTGGTTGGGGTGTGGGGGGTTTTGTTGTGTGGGGGTGGTGTTTGGGGGGTTGGGGGGTTTTGTGTGGGTTGGGTTTGTGGGTTTTTAACCAAACGAGTGTTTGGGGGGGGTTTTGAACCCTTTTGGGTTTTTGGGGGTGGTTTTAAAAATTGGGGGTTTTGGGGGTTTTGAACCCGGGCCCGTTAAAATGGAACCCGAAAGAAAGTTTTTCCCCGGGGGGGAAGGGGGGGGGCCCTTTAAAATTAAAGTGGGGTTTTTTGGAAAATTGGGGGTTTTGGGGGGGGTGTTTTTTTTCATTGGGGGTTTTTGGGGGTTTACAAAGGGAAATTTGGGGTTTGAATTGGATGTGTGGGGTTTTTTACATTTTTTGGGTTTGGGGTTTTGTGGGGGGGGTTTTTTTTTTTTTGAAATTGGCCCGTTGGGGGTATTTAAAACGGGGGGTTTTTGGTGGGTTTTTACACTGGGTTTTTGGGGGGTTTTTTTCCAAATTGGGTGGGGTTTTTTGGGCCCCTTGGGGGGTTTTTTTTTTTTTTACACGGGGGGGTGTTTTTTTGAACCCAAATTGGGGGGGGGGGGTTTTGGGTTTTTTTTTGACAAATGGGGGGGTGGTGGGTTTTTTTTGGAACCCTGGGGGTTTTTTTTTGGGAAAAAGGGCCCCCGAAAAAAGGAGTTTTTCCCCCCCCCCGAGGCATGGGTTGGGGGGAAAACCCCTTTCCTGGGGGGTGGGAAATGCCCAAAAAAAAAGGGCCCGGGCCAAAAAACCCCCCCCCGGGCCCCCTTTTTAACCCCCCCCCTCCTTTTTTCCCCCCCAAAAAAGTTCCCCCCCCATCCCAAACCCCCTCCCCCAAACCCCCCGTTTCCCCTTTTTAAAGGCCCCGAAAATTTTATTGGGGGTTGGGAAAATAAAACAAGGGTTTTGGGGGGTGGGGGGGTGGGGGGTGTTGGGGTTGGGGGGTTTGGGGGGTTTCCGGTTGGGGTGCGTTGGCCCTGTTTTGGGTTTTGGGGTGGGTTTGTTTTGGGGTGGGGTGGTGTTTTTGGGGGTGTGTGGGGGGGGGGTGGTGGGGGTGGTTTTGGGGCCCAAACGCAAAAAAGAAAAGGGAAAAAAGAAGGGAAGGAAAAAAAAAAAAAAAGGGGGAGAGGAGGGAGGGGGAAAGGGGGAGAAAAGGTTTTTTTCCCCTTTTTTTTTGGTTTGGTTTTTTTTACCCTTAAAAAAGTGGGGGTTTTTTTTTCGGTTTTTTGGGGGGGGGTTTTGTTTTTTTTTTTTTTTTTTGTTGTTGTTTTTTGTTTTTTTTGTTTTTGTTTTGTTTTTGTTGTTTTGGGTTTTTTTTTGTTAAAAGAAAAAAGGCCGGGGAAAATTCCCCCGCTGGCCCTGTTAAAAAAAGCCGGTTTTTTGGGGAAAACTTTTAAGGGCCCCCGAAAAACCCCTTTTCGTTCCCCCCAAAGGGGGGGAAAGTTAAAAGAAAAAAAAGGGGGGGCAGCCAAAAATTTTTTGTTTCCCCGTGGTTTTTTGTTATTTTCAGCCTTTTTTTTTGTTTTTTGTGGGTTTTTTCCCCTTTTTCCAAAAAACCCCTTGTTTTTTTTTTTTTGTGTTGGTTCCCTTTCACCCCCCTTGGTTTTTTTTCCATGTTTTTTTTTCCAAATTTTTACCCCCCTTTTTTGGGTTTTTTTTTAGGGTTTTTCCCCCTTTCCCCAAACCCGTTTTTTGTTTTGGTTTTTAACCCCCCCCCCCCAACCCCCGTTTTTTTTTTTGTTTTTTGTGTTTGGGCCCCCTTTTCCCCCCCTGTTTGTTTGTTTTTTGGGGGTTGTTCCCCATTTCACCCCCCGGGGGGGTTTTTTTTCTGTGTTTTTTTCCCCTTCCAAAAACCCCCTTTTTTGTTTTTTTTTTTCCCGTGGGTTTTTTTCCCTTTTCCCAAAACCCCCTTGTTTTTTTTGGTTTTTTTGTGGGTTTTTTCCCCCTTTCACCCCCGTTTTTTTTTTTTTTTTAAAAATGGGTTTTCCCCCATTTTTTCCCCCCCCGGGGTTTTTTTTTTTTTCCCCGTGGGGTTTTCCCTTGCAACCCCGGTTTTTGGGTTTTAAATTTTGGGTTTTCCCCCTTTTTGTTCCCTTTTCCAAAACCCCCCTTTTTTTTTTTTGTTTCTTGGGTTTTTTTCCCCTTTAAACCCCCTTTGTTTTTTTTTGTTTTGTTGTTGTCCCTTTGCCAAACCCCCTTTTGTTTGTTCTGTGGGGTTTCCCCCCCTTCCAAAAACCCCTTTTTTTTTTTTGGGTTTTATGTTTTTCCCCCTTTTTTCCCCCCCCGTTGTTTTTTTTTTCTGTGGTTTTTTCCCCCCTTGCCCCCCCCGGTTTTTTAACTGGTTTTTTATTGTGTTTAATTTTTTAAACCCGGGTTTTTTTTGGTTTTTTTTAAATTTTTAATTTCCCCCTTTTTCCCCCCCCTTTTTTTTTTTTTGATTCCCCCCATTTTTCCCCAACACCCCCCCTTTTTTTTTGTTCCCCTTTTTGGATTTGGGTTTCCCCCCTCCCGGGTTGGGGGGAAAAATTTGGATTGTCCCCCCCGGAAAAACCCGACATTTCCCATCCCAAGTTTTTCCGGGCGGGCCCCCCCCCTAAAAATTAATTTTTCCCCCCAAACCAAAGGGAAAACCAAAAACATCACCCCAAATTTTTTTTTCCCCCTTAAAACAAAGGAATTCCCGAAAAAGGCCCTTTAAAAAATGGAAAAAAAAACCCCAAAAAATGGTTTTTTTTTTTGGGTTTTTTTTTTCCCTTCCCTTTTCCCTTTTTTTTTTTTTTTAGAGACTGTGTTTCCCCCGGAAAAAAGGGGGGGGCCCGGGTTTTTTCCCCCCCCTCCCCCCCCCAACCCCCATGTTTTTTGGCCAAATCCTTTTGGGGGGAGGAAAAAACCCCCACCCCCAAGGAACCAAAAACCCCGAGGCTTCCTTTCCCCGGTTTGGGGTTCTCTCCCCTCCTACTCCCCTTTTTCTCTTCCTTCCCAAACCCCAAAACAACACCCCACAAAACCCCCCACACACCCAAAACACCCCCACCCACCAGCACAAACCCACAACAAACAACCCCAAAAGGGCACGCCAAAGCCCCGCCCAAAAAATTTCCCCCAAAAAGGGAAAAAGAAAAAAGACAGAAACCCCAAAAAAGCTGAACCCGAACCCGACAGAGGGGAAAAAAGAAAAAAGAGAGTGGGAAAAAAGGGGAAGGGGAGGAAAAGGGGAAGAGAGAAAAGGGGGGGGGGAGAAAGAAAGGGGGAAGAAAGAAGAAGAATTTGGGCCCCCACCAAAAGGGCCCCAGACGAAAAAGAAAGACCCCAAACCCGGGAAAGGAAAAAGAAAAAGAAAAAGAAAAAAAAACGGAAAAAAAACGAACGAAAAGAAAAGAAACAAACCGAAAAACCCCGAAAACCCAATTTTAAAACGAGTTCCCCCCCCCCCCCTTTTTTTTTAATAACGGGAAAAAAAAGAAGCAAAAAATAGAAAACTTTATTTAAAAATCTTTTTCCCGGGGTTTAAAAGAAAAGCAAAAAATGGCCAAAAAAAACCAAAAATAAAAACCCTACCTTCCCCCCCGTTTTAAAAACCTTTTAAAAACCCCGGGTGGGGGGAAAAAAAATTTCCCCTAAAGAGGAAAAAAAAACCCCCTCCCTTTTTGGGGGTTTGGGGTAACCGTTTTTTTTGTAAAAGGTTTTTTTCTTTGGGAAACCCCTCCCGGCCCCCCTCATCCCGTGGGCCCCCCCCTTTTGAAAAAATACTTTTTTAACCAAAAATTTTTTTGGAAAAATCGGCCAAAAACTTTCCCCCGAGAATTTTTTTCCATAAAAAAAAAAACCCCCTTTTCGGCCCCCCTTTTTAAAAAGGGGAATCCCCCGGGAAAAAAAGAAAAAAAACGGGCCCCCCCCCAACCCCCTTTCCCCCCCCCCAAAAAAACCAAAAACCAAAAAAAAAATTTTTTTTAAAAAAAATAACGGCCCCCCCTACATTCTGAAATTTTTCCCCGAAGAAAAAATAAAAAACCCCTTTTTTGGGGCCGTTAAAAAGCCCCCTTTAAAATAAAAAACTAAAAAATGGGGAAAAAAATTTTAAAAAAATTTGGGGGCCAAACCCCCCAAAGGAAAAAACCCCAAAAAAAAAACAAACCCCAAAAATTTTTCCCGAAAGAAACGGGGGCCCGGGGGTTTTCTTTCCCCGAAAAACCCTATCCAAAAAAAAAAGAAAAAAAAAGTTTAAAGGGCCCCCCATTACAAGGCCCCTTATTAAAAAAAAGGCTTAAAAAACCGGTTTAAAAAAAAAAAAACTTTTTGGGGCCAAACCCCTCCCCCATACCCCCAAAAATGAAACCCCCCTAACCCCAAAAAAATATTTTCAAAAAGAACGAAACCCCAAAGGTCCCTTTTTGAGAAAAAATTTCCAAAAAAAAAAGAAAAAAAATCGTTGAAAAACCGTTTTTAAAAAGGGCCCTTAGAAAAAGGGGGTTAAAAAATGGGGGAAAAAAAAAACATCGGGGGAAACCATCCCCGTAAACCCCCCAAAAAAAAGGGAAAAAATACCCCGGCCCCAATTTTTTACAAAGATTTGGGCCCAAAATTTCTTTTTTTTTGATAATCCCAAAAAAGAAAAAAAAAAACCCGTTTAACAAAAGGCCCCCCTTTAAAGGCCCCCAATTAAATAAAAGGCTTTTTTTAAAAAAGTAAAAAATAAAAAATCGGGTAAAACCGGGGCCCCCCCTGGAAACCCCCTAAAGAACTACCTGCCCCAAATTTTTTCCCAAAAAAGAAAACGGGCCCCAAATTAAAATTTTTTTGAATAATTAATCCCTTGAAAAAAAAGAAAAAACCCCTTTGGGGAAAGGGAGTTAAAAAAGGCCCCCCTTTTTTTAAAAAAGGCCCCTTTTTAAAAAGGTTTAAAAAAAAAACAAAAACATCGGTAAAAAAATTTTCCCCAATTTAAACCCCCCCCGAAAAAAAGGAAAAAATACCTGCTAAAATTTTTTACAAAAAATCGGCCCCCAAAACCTTTTTTCCCGAAGGGGAAAATTTTCCAATAAAAGAAAGAAAAAAACCGGTTTTTTTCAAGGGCCCCCCTTTTTTTCAGCCGTTTTTATAAAGGGGTTTAAAAAAAAGGGGCCCCAAACCCAAAAAAAAATCGGGCCCTCCAAACCCGGGAACCCCCCAAAAAGAAATACCTGCCCCCAAATTTTTTTTCAAAAAAACGGCCCAAGGTTAAATTTTCCCGAAAATATTCCCCCCAAAAAAAAAAAAAACCCCCTTTTTTCCAAGGGGCCCCCTTTTAACCCGCCGTTTTAAAAGGGGCCCCAAAAAAACCCGGGAAAAAAAAAAAAACCCAAAACCGGGGGGCCAAAAACCAATTTCCCCGGGGGAAAAAACCCCCAAAAAAAAAACCTACAAATTTTTTCCCGAAAGAACGGCCCCCCCCCGTTAAAAATTTTTTTGTTTCCCCCCGGAAGGCCCAAATGGGGAAAAAAACCAATTTTTTTAAACCACAACACCCCCAAAAAACACAAAACACCAAAAACAACCAAAAACACCCAAAAACCCCCACCCCAACCCAAAACACAACCCCAAAAAAAAGGGGAGAAAAAGGAGAAAGGGGGGAGAGAGAGAGAAAAGAAAAAAAAACCCCCCCCCCCTTTTTTCCCCTTAAAAGAAAAAGGGGGAAACAATTTTGGCTGGGGGGCAAAAACCCTCGTGGAACCAAAAATTTCAAAAAAATTCCCCCCCTTTCCCTAAAAAAAGGAAAAAAAATTTTCCCCCCCCTTTCCCCCCCCCCTTACTTTAAAATTTCCCGGTTTTTTGGGGTTTTTTTAAAAAAAACAAAAAAAAAAATTTGTAAAAAAAAAGGAAACCCCCAAAATTTTTTTAAAATTTAGAAACCCCATTAAAATTCCCCCCCCTGTCCCCCCCCCCTTTTTAGAAAAAAAAGGGTTTTTTTGCCCCCTTTAAAACAAAAATTCCCGCCAAAAAATGTTTTTTAAAAAAGTCTTGGGGGCGGTGAAAAAAAATTTCAAAACCCAACCCCAAATTTTTTCCCAAAAATTTCCCCCGAGATTAAGGAAACCCCGGTTTTTTTTAAAACCCGGTTTTTTTCCCCCCCTGAAAGTTTTTTCCCCCTTTAAACCAAATTTTTCCATTGAAGGGAATTTTTTTTGTTTTGGTTTTTTTTTTTTTTGGAAAATTTTTCCCAATTTTTTTTTTTACTACGCCAGTCCCAAAGGGGAAAAATTTGGGGGTTTTTTAAGGGGTTTTTTGGGTTTTTAAAGAATTTTCCCAAAAAAAAAAGTTATTTTAAAAAATTTTTGGCCCTTTTCCCCCCAAACCCTTTAAAAAAATTTTTTTTTTTTCCCCCTTCCCTTTTTTTTTTTTTTTTTTTTTTTTTTTCATTGTAAAAAGTAAAAAAAAATTTGGTTAAAAAAATTTCCTTTTTTTTTTTTTGGTTTTAAAAAGGGTTTTTCCCAAAATAACCCCACCCCCACCCCCCCTTCCCCCCCCCTCGTGGCTTCCCCCCCCTTCCCAAAATCCTTTTCCCTTTTTGGGCCCCCCAATAAAAAACTTAAAAAGAGGGAAAAAAACGGATTTTTTAAAATTTAAAGACACAAAAACACCACAATCACAACAAACAACCCCAACCCCAACCCCCCACACCACACACACACACAAAAACCCACCCCAACCACCCCCAACCGCAAATTTCTTTTTTTTCCCAATTTTCCCCTTTTCCCAAAAAATAAAAATTTCCCGGTTTTTTTATAAGGAAACCCGGGAGTAAAGGGAAAAAAAGACCCAATAATTTAAACGGGGCCCCCCCCCTTTAAAAAATAAAAAGAAAAACCCCAAATTTTTTCCCCAAAAAAAGTTAAAAGAAAAAGAAAAAATAGGGAAAAAAAGTCCCCCCCCCCAAAAAAAAAATAAAGAAGCGAACTTACCCCCAAAAAAAAAAAAAAAGAAAAAAAAAACCTTTTCCCAAATTTCATTTTTTTTTTTTTTTTGAAAGAAAAGGAAAATTTTTTTTTCCCCCCAATTTAAAAAAAATGGAAAAGGTTTAAAAAGGAAAAAGTTTTAATCCCCGAAAAGAAAATAGGAAGGGGTTTTTGGAAACACAAAAAAAATTTAAAATTTCCCCAAAACATTTTAAAAGGGGTTACTTTATACCCCCGAAAAAAACGGGTTAAAACCAAAAAAAAATTTTTTGAAAAAATGTAAATTTGAGAAAAAAAAAAAAAAACCCAAAATTTAAACTTTTTTTAAATCCAAAAAACCTGTTTTTTTAAAAGGGGAAAAATTTAGCATCACAAACGAGAAATGGGTTTGTCCTTTTTTGAAAAAAAGTTTTTTGACCCCGGGAAAAGTTTTTTCCCTTTAAAAAAGAAAAACCCAAAAAGGGCCCCCCCTTTCCCCAAAAAAACAAAAAACCCGGGGGAAAAAAATGGAAAAGGTTTTTTGACCCTTTTAAAAAAAAGGGGGGCCCAAAAACCCCTTGGAAAAGGGGGTTTTTTTTACAAATTGGGGAAATCAGGTTTTTTGTTTTTTCAAAAATTCCCTTTTTTTTTTTTAGAAATTTTTGGGCCCTGCCCCAAATTTGGGGGCCCCTTTTTCCCCTTTAAAAATTTAAAAATTGGCCTTTTTTTTTAAAAAATTAGTTTTTCCCCTTTCCAGAGGCAAAATATTCCCAAAAAGTTTTTTTTAAAACAGAAGGGAAAAATTTTTTCAAAAATTGGGGGAATTTTTAGGAAATTTTGGGTTTTAAAAAAGTCCCCCCCTTAATGGGAAAAGGGAAAAAAAAGGGATATTTTTTTTACCCTTTTAAAAAAATTTTAAACCGGGAAACCCACCAAAAAGGTGGGGGAAAAAAGATAATTCCAAAAAAAAAGGAAATTCCCAAAAAGGGGGAACCCAAAAAAAAAAAAAAAAAAAAACAGGGGCCCTAAAGGAAAAAAATTTTTTTTTGGGTTTAAAAAAATTTGGTTTTTAAAATTTTTAAAAACCTTTTTTAGAAAAAGAAAATTTTTTCCCCGAGCATTGTGGGGAAAACCCCTTTTAAAAAAAAAACCAAAAAAAAGAAAAAATTTATTGGCCCCAACCCAAAAAACAACCCAAAAGGGCCCTTTTTGGGAAAGGGAAAACAACCCTTTTCCCCCTTTCCAAAAAAACCTCCCTTTTTATAAAGAGAGACAGGGGAAAATTTTAAAAGGGGGAAAAGGTTTTTTTGGAAAACCCCTTTTTTTTTTCCTTTTGGGGTTTTAAATTTTTTTGAGGGGGAAACCCCTTAAATTTTTCCCGAAAAGGAAAAGTTAAAAACCCCATTTTGAATTTTAGTTTTCCCCAAAACCCTAAAGAAAAAAAAATTTTGGGTTTTTTTTCACCCCCTTTTTGTTTAAAACCGGGGGAAATATTTTTTTCCCAAAATTTTTTTTTATGACCCCTGTGGGGAAAGAAGGGAGAATTTAAAGAAAACCCCCCGAAAAAGTAAAAAATTTTAGAATTTAAAAAAAGGCAAAGGGAAAAGGGGGTTTTAAAAACCCCCAACCCAGACCCAGAAAAGAAAGAAACGGACCCCGGGACCCGGGGGGTTTTTTTAAAAAAATTTAACCCAAAAAAAAAACCCAAACCCAAAAAAGGGAAAAATAAAGGGGAAAAAAGGATGGCAAAAAAAACCCCAAAAGTGGGAAAAAGAAAAAATGGAAAGGGTTAATGGGAGGGGGGGGCCCCCCCGCCCAAAAGAGAGAGAAAAAGAGGGAAAAGAAGGGGAAGAGGGGGAAAAGAAGAGAGAAGAGAGAAGAAGAGAGAGAGAGAACCCCCAACTCCCCAAATCAACCCCAAACTCAAATTTTAACTTCCCCCCAAAAGGGTTTAAATTTGCAAAGGGCCCCCCCCCCCCACCCCCCCTTTTGCAATTAAAAGGATTCCCCAAAAAAACCAAAAAAATTAAAAAACAACAAACGGGGTTTCGGGTGGCCCAAAAAACTGAAAAAAAATTTAAAAGAAAAAAAAAAAATATTTTGCCCCTAACAAAGGGGGTTTTTTTCCCCCGAAAAAAAAATTTCTGGGGAAATTTGGGGGTTTTTTTTTTAATTTTTTAAAACCCGTTTCCCCCCCTCTTCCCTTTTTTTGTGGCTTTTTTAAAAAAAAAGAACATAGCCTTTTCAGAAGGCCCAGGTTTTTTAACCCAAATTTTTCTTTTTTTAAAATTTTTTGGGAAAGGGAAAAAAAAAAAGGAAAATGGCCCCCCTTGGAAAGGAAAAATTTCCCTTTTGTAAAGAAAGGGAAAATTTTTAAATTTTTTTCCCCCTTTAAAACTGAAAAGAAGGAAAAGGGAGAGAGAGAAGAAAAGGGGGGAAAAAGAGAGAGAGAAAAGGAAAAGTAACCCAAAAACCCAAAAAAAAAAACCCCCAAAAAAAAAACCAAACCCCCCCGCCCATTCGAAAACCTAAAGGTTTTTTGAAACAAAAATTTAACAAAGGCAAAAACTGGAACCCAAAGCCCGGGCCCAAATTGGGGCCAAATTTAAAAAATAACTTAATGGAAATTTTTAGCTGCTTCAAATTTTTTTTTAGGGAATTGGTTTAAAGGGGGTTTAAACCCCTTTCAAAATTTTTATTTTTTTCCCTGGGTTTAACGCCCCAAATTTAAAAGTCCATGGTTTTTTAACCCAAAAAAAAGGCCCCTTTTGGAAATTTTTTGTTGGGGGGGGGGTGGGGGGTGTGTGGGGCGTGGGGTGCGGTTTGGGGGGGGTTTGGGGGGGGGTGCCCGTGCGGGGCGGGGCCCGGGGGGGGGTTTTTGGGGGGGGGGTTTTTGTTGGGTTGGGGGGGGTTTGGGGGGGTTGGGGGTGTTTTTGGGGGTTTTGGGTTTTTGGGTTTGGGGGGGTGTGGTTAAAAAAGAATTTTACCAAAACAATCTTTTTTTTAAAAATTAAAAATCCCAAAAAACTAAAGGGAAACCCGGGAAACCCCTTAAAATCAAAAAGCCCGTTCCCCCCCCAAAATGCCCCGGTAAAAAGGGCCCCCCCCCCCCTTTTTTTGGCCAAAAATTTTTTTTTGGGGGGTGGGGGTGGTGTTGGGGGGGTGTGGGTGGGTTGGGGGGGTTTGGGTGATGGGGTGTTGGGGAAAGAGGGGAAAAAGGAGGGGAGAGAGGGAGAGAAGAGAAAAGGGGTTTGGGGGTTTGGGGTTTTGGGGGGTGTTGGGGGGTGGGGGGGTTGGGGGGGGTGGGGTGGGGGGTTTTTTGGGTTGGGGGTGGTGGGGGGGGGTTGGGGTGGGTGGGGGGTTGTGGGGGGGGGTGGGTTTTCCCCTTTTCCCTATCCCCCTTCCCGGTTTTTCCCCGATACAATGAAAAAAAACCCCGGCCCCAAACCCCCCAAAAACCCCCCCCCTTGGGAAACCCCCCAAGAAAAGGGAAAGGGGGATAGTTTTGGGAAAAGGGGCCGGGGCCGGGGGGGGGGGTGGGTGGTTGTAAATTGGGGGGGAAACCCAAAAAGGGGCCCCCCTTTTTGGTTTTCCCCCCACTGTTTTTTGGGAAAAAAACCCAATGGGGGAAAAAATGGGGGGTTTTTTTTTCCCCCCCTTTTTTTTCCCCCCGAAACCCAAAAAAATTTGGGCCCCTTGGGGGGTCCTTTTTTCCTTTTTTGTGGGGGAAGGGATTTTTATCCCCCCTTCTTTTCCCCGAGCCAAAAATTTTGGGGCCCCTTTTTTTTGTCCCTTTTTTTGTTTGGTTTGGAAAAATTTTTTTCCCCTCTCACTTCCCCTTTTCCCGAGGGGAGAAATTTGGGCCCTTTTTGGGGTCCCCCTTTTAAATGTTGGGGGGCGAAGTTTTTTTTTTCATCTCCCCTTTTTCCCAGAAGCAAAATTGGGGGCCCCCCTTTTGGGGTTCCCCCCCCCCCCCCTTTTAAATGTTTGGGAAGAAGTTGGTTTTAATCCCCTTTTTTCCCGACAAATTTTTTTTGGGCCCCCTTTTTGTCCCCCCTTTCTGTTGTGGGGGGAAATTGGGTTAATTTTCCCCACTTTTTTTTCGGGGAAAAAAATTTTTGGGGGCCCCTTTTTTTTTGGGCCCCCCCTTTAAAAAGTTCCCTTTTGGGGAAAATGTTTTTTCAAACCCCCCACTTTTTTCCCAGAAGCAAAATTGGGGCCCCTTTTTTGGGGTCCTTTTACCCGGTTTTCCCCTGGGGAAAAAATTTTTTCCCCTCAAATTCTTTTTGAGAAACGAATTTTGGGCCCTTTTGTGTCCTTTTTTTTGGGTTTTTTTGGGGGGTAAAGGGGTTTTCACCCCGGGTTTTTTTCCCCCGTTAAAAAAAGGGAAAAAAAAACCCTTGGGGGGCCCCCCCCACATTTTTTTTTGGGTTTTAAACAACAGTTTTGCAAACCCCCAAAATGTGGGGCCCCCCATTTTTTCCCCCGGGACCAAACCCCTGAGGGGGGCCACAAATTTAAAACCCCATTAAAAAAGGCCCCCCTTTTTTTGCAAAATAACCCCCCGTAACCCCCCCCCCCCCCCTTTTCCCCCGGTAAATGGGGCCCCTTTTTTTTTTTCCCCCCCTCCCCCCCGAAATTCCCCAAAAAACCGGGCCCTCCCCAATTTTCCCCTTTTTTTTCCCTTTCCAAAAGTAGGGAAATTTAAATAGTAAAAATAGGAAAAAAAGCAGGCACCAAAACCCGCAGCAGCAAGCAAGCAAAATAAGTAGTAAAATAAAAAAGTAAATAAATAGCAGATATTTAAAGGGAAAAAAAAGTAAATAAAAAAATGGGGGGTGGGGGGGGTTGGACAAAGGGAAAAGGGGTAGTTAAAAAAGGGAAAAAGTTTTGTTAAATAAAAAAGCCAAATAGCATTAAACGGGTTTAAAACAGCAGTAGGGGGGGGGGTAAATAAAAAGCAAACAAACCAAACAAATAAAAGGGAAAAATAGTTTAGGTAAAACTGCCCCCACAGTAAATTTTTTTAAATAAAATGGGGTTTTTTGGTGGTGGTTTTGGTTAAAAAATAAAAAAATAGTTTTGTTAAATAAAATAGTAGGGAGTAAAAATAGTTTTGTAAAAAAAAGAAAGTTTTAAAAGCAAATAGGTTTTAAAAGTATAAAATAAAATGCAAGCCAAACCAGGGTTTGGGCCCCCAAAAACCCCAAAAATTTTTTTTGTTTTTGGAAATTAAAATGGGTTTTTGGGGGTGGGGGGGGTAGTTTGTGTGGAAAAAGTAAAAATTTTTTAAAAATTTTAAAAAAATTAGTTTGTAGTTTTTTAGAAAAAAGTTAAATTAAAAAGCCCGCAAACAATTTTTTTTTTTTGTTTTGTTTTTTTTTTTGGTTTTTTTGGTTTTTTTGTTTTTGTAAAAACCCGTAAATAAAAATAAAAATTTGGGGTTTTTCCAAACCTAGTTAAAAAAAAGTTTTTTTAGTTTGCAAAAAAAGGGAAAAAAGTTTAAAAATTAAATAAATTAAAATAAATTTAATTGGGGGGGGCCCCCCCTAAAGGGAAAATAAAAGCCAAAAAAAGGGGGGTTTTGGGGGGTTTGGGAAAAATTTTTGGTTGGTTTGTAAAGGAAATTTTAAAAAGTAAATAATTTGGGGAAAAGGAAAAAGTTAAAAATTTGGGGGTAAAGGAATTTAAAAGTAAGTAAATTAAATAGTAAATTAAAATAAGTAAAAAAAGCCAAACAAGCCCGCAGTAAAAAAGTAAAAATTAAATGGGGCCCAAAAAGAGTTAAATTTAAAAGTTAAAAAGGACCAAAACCAAACGCAGGAAATTTGTAAAAAAAGTTTGCCAGCAAAACAGCTTTCAAATTTGGGCCCCGCAAAAAAACCAAAATAATTAAACAGTTTGTAAAAAAGGTTAAATAAGGGAAATTTGGGAGAAAAAAAAACAAGTGTTAAAAAAAGTTTTGGGCCCCAACAAGGGCCAAACAAAAACGCCTCCCCCCCCCCCAGCAGCAAACAGGGGAAAAAATAGTTTTTTAAAAATAAAAAAGGGAGTAGTAAAAAAGGGTTTTAAAAAAAATGGGGAAAAAAAAGTTAAATAAAATAAGGCCCGCCAAAAACCCCCGCAGCCCCAAAAACCCCCTGCCAAACCCCCCCAATTTTCCAAAATGGGTTGTAAATTTAAAAGAAGTAAGTTTGTTTGGGAAAAAAATGGCAAGTTTGTTTGTGGGTGGGGAAGGGAGGGAAACAGCAAACTGGCAGCCACATCCCTTAAAAAAATTTTAAAAATTAAAAGTAGTAAATTAAATTGGGGGGTGCTTTTTTTTTCTTTAAAAACGATTTGTCCCAAGGGGCCCTTGGTTTTTTTTTCCCGAAAGGGAACCAAAGGGGGGGGGCCCCCAAAAGGAAAAAGGGGGAGGGCAAAAAGAAGGGGGGTAAACAGAAAAGGTGGAAACCCAAAAGTTTAAAAAAAATCCCCCTTGATTGGGGAAAGGCCAAAAATTTTTTTTTTTTTAAAATTTTGGAATTTAAAAAACCCCCATGCAAAATTAAAAAACCCGTTTGGGGGGGGTTTTCCCCCCCCAAACCCTTGGTTTTCCCCCTTTTCCCCCCCTTTCCCCCGTTGGGGAAAGGGGGATTCCCCAAAAAAAAACCCGCCCTTTTCCCCAACCCTAAAAACCCTCAACAAAAAAAACCCCCCCTTTTGGGAAAAAAAGGGTTTCCCCCCCAAAAACCCGCCAAACCCCAAAAATTCCTTTAAAGGGGGGGGGTCCCCCCCCCCCCCAACCCCCCCCCCCCTTTCCCCCCCCAAAAACCCCCCAACCCCTTTTTTCCCTTTTGGGGAAGGCCCCTTTTTTTTAAAAAGGGGAAAACCCGCCCCATTTCCCCCCCCCTCGGGGGGGTTTGGGGCCCCCCCCAAAAATCCGGGGTATAAGAAAAAAAATTTTCTGAAAAAATCCCCCAAAAGATAAAGGAGCCCCCGCCAAAAGGGGGTATTTAAAAAGCGCCCCAAGGGGTTTCCCCCCCCGGGGAAAAAAACGATTTTTTTTTTCCCCCGGAAATTTTTGGGCCCAAAAAACCAAATTTTTTAAACGGGTTAAAGGAAAAAAAAACCCCAAGGGGCTTTTGCCCCCAAAAAATTTTAAACAAAAGTCCCCCAAAATTTAAAACAAAGCAGAAAAAGAAAAACAGACCCGATTTTTTTTCCCCCGAAATTTTTTGTTCCCCAAAAAAAGATTTTTTGGTCCCCGGAACCCAATTAAGAAAAAAAACCCGGAAAAATTTGGGGGGCCCTTGGAAAAAAAAAAGCCAAAGGGCGATTTTAAAATTTAAAAAAAAAACCAAAAAAACTAAAAGACCGAAATTTTTTTTGGGTTTTTGTCCCCCCCCCAAAAAAAAACCCCGATTTTTCGGTTTGGTAACCCCAACCCGGAAAAACCGGGGGACTTTTTTTTCCCCGAAAAAAAAAAAACCCAAAAGGTTTCGAATAAATTCCAAAACAGAAAAAAAAACCTTTTCACAATGGGGGTTTTGCACTTTTCCCCCCCAAATGTTAAAAAAACGCCAAAGGGGCCCCAAAAAACCCCTCTTTGAAGCAAAAAACTCCTCCCACAGGAAAAAATTTTTAGAAAAGGAAGAGGGGAGAAGAAGAAGAGAAGAGAGAAGGGGAGAAGGGGAGAGAGGGGAGAGAGAGTAAAAAACCCAACAACCCAAAAAAAAAACCTTTAAATTTTTTGAAAAAAAGGTAACTAAATAAAAATAATAAAAACCCAAAAAAAGGAAAACTCCCCCCCCACCGCCCCCCCCCCCCCCCCCCTCCCCCCCCCAAAAACCCCCCCCCCTTTTACCACTACCCCCACCAAAAAAAAAAAATGAAAAAAAATAATTTGCAAAAAAAAAGGGAAAATTTGAAAAAAATACTGGCCCAACCAAACCAAAACCCCCAAAAAAAACCAACACAACAAAAAAAAACGAAATAAAAAATTTAATTAAAAAAAAATAATTAATAAAATAAAATTTAAAAAAAAATAATAAATAAAATTTAAAAAAAAAAAATTTAAAAAAAATAAAAGAAATACAAAAAAAAAATGAATTTTAATTTAAAAAAAAAAGAAAAGTGGGGGGGAAAATAAAAGAAAAAAAAAATTTTTTTTAAAAAACCAAAAAATTTGGGGAAATTTAAAAATTTTTTAAAAAAAAAAAGAAAATTTAAAAAAAAAAAAATAAAAAACAACCCAACCCAAAACCCCAAAACAACAATAAAAAAATTTAAAAAAAATTAAAAAATAAAAAAATAAAAGTTTTAAAAAAAAATTATAATTAAAAAGCCCCAATTGGGAAAAAAAAATAGTTTAAAAAAATGAATTTATATTTATAAACAAAAAAAATAGCAGCTTGTTAAAAAAAAAAATTAAAAAAAACCAAACAAATTTAAAATTTAAATGATAAATTTAAAAAAAACAAACCCAAAAAGCCAACAACCCAAAAAACCAAAACGATTTTAAATTTATGGTGGAAAAGGGGGAAAGAAAAAAATAATTGAAAAAAATGTAAATAATAAAAACAAAAATAATAAAATAATAGCAAAGCCAGCAAGGGACAGCCAAAAGGGAAGAAAGTATAAATAGTTAAATATAAAGTTTGTAAGTCCCCCCCCCCAGCAAAACAGTAAACAAAAACAGTAAACCCCCAAAATAACGTAAAATAAATTTTTTGAAATTTTAAAAATTTTTTGGCCACTGATCAAAAATCCAAAAAAAAATTCCCCTTTAAAAAAGGAACTCCCCCCCAAAGGGTTTCTTTTTCCAAAATTTTAAAAACCCAAAAAACCCGATGTTGCCCCTTTAGTCCCCTTAAAAAGAACCCGGAAAAGGGGGTTTTCTTTTTGTCCCCCCAAAAAGGGCCGAATTTTCCACCCCCCTTTAAATTTGTACAAAAAAACCCCCGGATTTGGGCCCCCGTCCTTTTTTTTGTCCCCAACAAAATTGGGAAAGGGGTTTTTTTTTCCCTTTTTGTCCCCTAAAAAAACTTTTGAAAAGTTGTCCCCCCCTTTAAATCCCCCCCCCCCAAAAAAGGAAATGGAAAAGTTTTTTTTAGTTTCCCCTTCCCCCCCCCCGCGCCCAAAACTGATGTTTTTTTGGCCCCCCCCCTTTTTTACAAAGAAAAAATGTTGGGCCCCCCCCCAACCCCCCTAAACCCAAAACTGAAAAGTTTGTTCCCCCCAAAACCCCCGTAAACAAAACCCGGGGTTGGTTTTTCCCCTTTTAGTTCCCAAAAAGGGCTTTGGGTGTTTTTTGTTCCCTTTTTAGTTTTTGGGGAGTTGGGCTGGTTTTCCCCCCCTTTCCTCCCCCGTCCCCCCCCCCCCTTTTTGCCCAAAAACAAAAAGGGCCCCGGGGGAACAAGAAAGGGAATTTTTTTCCAATTTTTCACTTCCCTCCCCCGGGGTTTCCCCCCCTTGGAAAGAAAAAACCCTATTTTAAACTTGAAAAACAGTCCCCCCCGAATGGGGGAAAAGCCCTTGGGGAAAGGGGGGGGGTTTTTTTTTTTTTTCCAAATTAAAAAAACCCGGAAAAATTCCCCCTAACCAAAGGTTTTTTAAAAAAAAAATGTCCCCCCTGCCCTTTTTGGGAAAAATAAAAATTTTTAAAAAGAATTTAAAACCCGTAAATGTTTTTTTTAATTTTTTAAATTTCCCCCCCCTTATTTTTAAATTTTTTTTGGGTTTTTGTTAAAAATTCCCCCCTAAATTCCCCCCCCCCCGGGGCCCCCCGGGAAAATAAAAAAAAAAAAACCCCAAGAAAAAATTAAAAATTAGTTTAAAAATTTTGAAGAAAAGAAAAAACGGGGAGGGGGCCCAAAGGGGGGAAAAAAAAGCCCCCCCCCAACCCCTTTCCACCAGGGGTTTTTTGGGCCTTTTTTTTTCCCCTTTTTTAAATTACCATTTTAAAAAAAATTTTAAAAGGGGGTTTTAAAGGAAAACGCAAAAAAAAACAAATTTTTTGGGAAAAAGACCCCTTTTTTGGGGTTCCCCCCCCCCTTTTTTAAAAAAAAATTTTTTGGATGAAAAAAAAGGAAAAAACCGCCAAAAGCCCAAAATTTTGAATTTGAAACCTGGGGGGAATGGGGCCCCCGGGAAAAAAAAAAAAGTAAGGGAAAAACAGCCCCCGCAAAAAAATTTTTTAAAAGAACCCCCGTTGGGGAAAAACCCAAAGTTAAAAAAACCCTTTAATGGATAAATGGGAAAACCCGCCAAAAGGGCCCCCAATTTTTTTGATTGAAACCCCCCCGGTTTTTAAAAAAAGGGAAAACAATTTTTTTTGGATGGAAAAAGGAAAAACGCAAGCAATTTTTTAAAAAGAAACCCCCAAAGGGAACCTC
>JAMYXO010002309.1:0-24430 GCA_033310375.1 Conus canariensis
AATTGGAAAGCCCATTTTTATTGGGTTTACTGTTTTAGACTGTCGAAGCTTTTGATGTTAGAATTTCTTTACGACTACTTTAAACCCTTGTATCCTAGTCCAAAGTACTTTCACAGATACAGATTCCTTTGTAATGACATCCCTACTGAAGATATCTAAAGACAGGGAAATTTTAGAAGTACTAAAGGGCAGCGGGATGGTACGAACACTGATTACCCTAAAGATTCCCCCTTTGCATTCAAATATTAACAAGAAGGTTTTAGGTAAATGAAGGAGAAAATCTGGAGGTGATCAAGGAGTTTGTTGGTTTTAGGTCGAAAATGTACAGCCCTTTCAAGCCAAAAAAAGTTGTTAAAAAAGCAAAGGGAAATATCTCGTAGTGTTGTGCAGTCAAGCATAACCCATGACAACTACAAAGAAGCATTGTTTGGGCAATAAGCCCTTTTCATCATGACAATTACAAGCTGCGATCTAATCTGCAAGAGATTAACACAACATTTAAAAAAAACGGTCTCTTGACCGCACTAACACAAAAAGATTTTGTTAACCCCAAGTTTTCATATCAATTGGTCATTGGAGAATAGTTAATCATATGGGCTTATATTTTTCAGCAATCGCACGTTAAATTTATATCATCATCTAATTTAGCAAAATTAATATATTTATTAATCTAGATGTGTTTAATTTTTTTTGTCATTTCACAATATTCATGTTTCCATAAATCAAAATCAAAATAAAAGTTTTGGGGGTTTAAAGCGATTGTCTGGCGATTGTTCTAGCCGGGGATTGTCAATTTCTCAAATACTTTTTTTAATGATATACTGATACTCAAATAAATCTTGCATTAATTTTAAAGACTTTTCCTTTGCCATTTCTGCCATTTCCCTTTGAGCTTCCATTTTAAACCCAAATGTATTTGCGTAGATTAAAAACAGTTTCTTTTAAGCTTAACTATATCATCACCCAATTCAACCCAAATTATTATCCATTACTGCTAAATGCGCTCGAATTTTTTTGATATATTCTTGCCCCCAAAACAAAATTTTGGGGTTTTTGTCTAGCATGGATAACAATCTTTTAAATATTAGTCTAATAGCAAGATTATAATCAAATATTTTTCGCTTTATTTCTAAGGCCTCTTCCTTCACCATTCGCTTCCAGGCCATTTTACGAAGGATTCTTCCTTTTCCATTCTTGCCGCCATTTTAATTTAAATTAAAAAATAATTAAGCGACTGGAACTGTGTCTGGGGGGATTATCTGCGGGTTCTTCCTTCACAAAAGATCTTCGGGGGGCTGGTCGTTTGTTTGTGTCAGTTTCTCGTAAATAATACAGGGGGAAATTCATTTTCACAATTTTTTTTATCTCATATGGATAAACCCACCCAAACTGGATCTGTTGCCCTGATGCGGGTGCCCCTTCTGCTTCTCCCGGTAAATAAAGGTACCTTACTTTCAAACCAAATGGAATATTTTTGCTTGATGAAGACTCCCTTCAACAACATTTTTTTGTTTGTTTTCTGATTGCTTGTAACTGGTTTTAGCCCTTTTAAAATTTCCCTTCATTATTCATTGCGCGCAAAACTGAGGGCACCTTCTAACCCATTCTGTGTTGCGAGAATTGTAAATTTCAGCTCCCTGTGATACGGTGGGAAAAAAAAGCCTTTCAGATAACTGTTTGTTAAAGTTTTCAACCAAACCCTGTGTCTGTGAACCCCTTTGAATGCCTTTTTTAAAATGGAAAACTCTATTTTTAACAATAATTGATTTACTTGACCTTTTAAATTCTTTTCCATCATCGACTTGAATCATGCGGGATAAGTTCGGGCCTCGTTGATATATCAGTTGTAAGCGACAGCAACAGCAAAGCAACTCTTTTTGTTTTAATGGTTCAGCATTTTTGATCTTGAAGCTATGTCAATGACTGTAAGTGCGTACTTAAATCTTTTTCGTCTAATCGTACATGGGGTAAATATAGAAGATCCATTTGATGGTTGTCGTTTGGTAATTGTTTGACAAAGTTGGTCTTTGTATTCGTTTAGGCGCTGGTAAAATAAATTTGCCAAATCGCTTGTTTAGATAACCATTACTTTTGCTGTTTGTTCACTGACCCCGCTGCTTGGCTAAGCTTTTTAATTGCTGTTATTCCCCTTCCCAATATCCTTTGGAGAATAATAGATTTTGTCATTTTTATTCAGCCAATACTTTGTGCAACAAAATACACAGCGGTCATGCCAAAGACAATAAACAAATTTCTTGCATCTTTTGTTTTTCTGATGGGTTTATAAAAGTCGCTAAATTTTGGTGGGGGCAATGTTTCAACTTGTTTGCCTGTTACTAGAAAATATTCTTTTATTGCCCGGTCAACATCTTTAAAAAGTGTAAGCTGCATGTCCCTGTTGTTTAAGTCTGTCGTTAATAAAATCTAACTGCTCCATTTTTGCTTTTCATAGGGGTCTTGTGCAGCAGCTAGTTGCTCCATAGCCTGTTATGTCTTTTTCTTTTCATTGTTATTTTGTAGTTTCTAAAGCTAATTACTTCCGCTAAAAACAACGCTTAACCACAGCGCCGCCTATCACATTACGAGTGAAGCCATTTTTATAAATGAATTTTTTTAATTTTACATATTGATACTGTTTTGGAATTATTCCTTGCTTAACTAGAAAATCTTTCGTAGCAAATGAAGCGTAATAACAGCAATCGCTTTGCTGAGTCTTCAAAGTCTAGTTTTTCCAAAATCTGCTGGTTTTTATTTTTAACAGGCTTTTACCAACATTGTGTAACCTACACTTAGGCCTCCAATAACACAGAATGGTAACAAGGTTAGTAAAGTTTTTTCGGGTTTTATTTTTAAAAAATAAAATAATTATAATTAATAAAAAACATGAACAGCGATGATCTACTTCCTGAACTTATGATTACAAATGACAAGTTGAAGACCAAGCTAAATTAGCGCCAAAAGGGGAAAGGGATTTTTAGCCGCAAGTGAAAAACAAAACAGTACCTGGAAATTAATTCAGCAAGAACAGATTCAAAAAAATGTCGCCCAAAACATTGTTAAAGTATCACAACAGGAATGAAGCGCAACTGGGGTCAAGAATGGTAAAAAGTGTTGGCAAACGGTTCTTAGTTTGTACACTAAAAAGTTAGTAGATTTGCTCCCATTGATTCTGAACAAGATTTTATGTATGTTTTAACACAGGACCCGTTTAACAAAGTCATTAGAGTCTCTAGGATGTGATCTATATTACAGATTTGGAACATTGTTATCCCCAAATTAATCAGGGGATTAATTATTTTTTAATCATATAGAATTTTGTTTCCCTTCAAAATAAAACCGAGCCAGAAATCAGCAAAAAATCAAAAAAAACATTGAATAGGTGGAGAAAGTGACCAGTAAAAAGCCTCCCATCCTGGGCGTTTTTGCAGCGGGAAAAAAAATTTTAGCAGAGTGGAACAAACAAAAAAAATTAATGTTGCAATCACAGAATATAACCATAATGAAAACATAACACCCCCCCAACCCAACAGTTTGTTTCAATGCCAGCTGAAATACACAAGTTGATTCAAGGCCTGCAACACCAAAGTCTTTATGGAATATTGAACTTAAAACAATTGCTTTTTTGGGGCGGCATTGTTGCGGGGGTGGTTTTTACGGTTATAAAATAAAAACAACGCCAGCAAAAACCAAAGCAGTCAAAAAAATCCAACCCTAAATACAGAAGCCAAACAAAAAAGCATGCCAGAACCGCCAACAACAAAAGATCATTTTGATCCATTTCAGAGGGAAAATAATATTTCAAGAACTTAATAAATAATTATAAATTGACTTGAATAAGAACTTGGTTGTACATAGAGGATGACTTAAGTAAAAACTTAAAGTAACTTAAGTTAAGAACTTGAGGTAACTGATTAAAAACTTAAGGTAACTTGATTAAGAACTAGATAAGAACTTGGGGTAACTTGATTAAGAACTTGGGGTGACTTAATTAAGGACTTGGGGTAATTTAAATTTAAAAGGACATTGGGGTGACTTAATTAAGAACTTAATTAAGGACTTGGGGTGACTTAATTAAGGACTTGGGTGACTTAATTAAGGACTTGGGGCGAAAAGTGGAACTGGTAGGACCACTTCTCATTTGATATGTCACCACTTGCTTTGTGACTGAACAGGAGTGCGGGGGGCGCTGTGCAGTGATTCGTTGTCGGGCTGGCCTGCAACTACTAGTTAAGCGCGATGAAGAACAGAGAAAGAGGCAGCTCACGCTATAGCAAAGAACGTGTTACGCACGCCCGCGCCGCGAGCCCGGTGAAAGAAGAAACGCAGTAGGCGCGCAAGACGTGTTTTATTGATTTTTAGGTCAGAACATAGGGAACACACAGTTTGTAAACGGGTTCTCTCATGCGCGAAGAAGGGAATCCCTCTTTTTATCTGACCTTCACCCTTTACTCTCTCGATACTTCGTAGGTAGAAACCGAGACAAAACCCAGATGATATAGGTACGGAAGTAGAATGCGCTGAACCCACGGGGTTTTTGTACCCAGGAGTTAATCTCATTGAGAAGTAAGTTTACCGACGACATATAAGTACGGCCCCGTGGCGACTCTCCCTTTGCCGAGCGTGCACTCTGCCTATCCCTCTCTGATTGGACAGTCGGCGATGTCTTCAGCCAATGGCTGCCCGGCGAGGGGTACCCGGCGGCCCAACCTTTATCTGCTGTTGACCAGGCGGCAGCCCTTATCCCTGAGTCAGTGCAAGGTGAGGAAGGTGGCCGCCTCACTGAGCTTCTTCTCTCTCATTGGACGGGAAGGCCGGGACTTACCAATCGTGGCTGGTCACAGAGAGCTGCCGGTCGCCATCCTTCCTTCTGTGTGACCTTGCCCCATGCGCGAGACTTTGGGGTTAACGAAAGTGTGAAAATAAATTTCGCTTTTTGTTTTTTGTTTCGAAACACATGCATCATTTCATAACGGCCGACGTCGTGTATTTCAGAAACTTAACAACTTGGAGTAGTATGTTAGACGGATGGAAAAATGGTTCATGTACATATTGTAAAATGAGTATTAGTACATATTTTCTAGTCTGTTTTCCCCCTTTTGGTCCACTAACTCGAGGGTTTTTTTGAACGTGCCGAGGAAGAGTTTTAGCTTTCTTTCTTTCATGTTTTGATAAGCTTTAAGAAACAAAAGTCGTGGATTTAATTCATGCTGAGGGCCTTTCGGCAGAATGCTGTATTACCTCTCCCAACACTGGCTGTTGGTACACCTCCCCCCTCTTCCACCCCTGCCGCATAACTTCTAACTTTGTATGTGACTGTCTGATGAAATTTTATTAGTAGAGTCCTCAGATACCTGTGTATGGCAGGGAAAATTCAAGTAGGAAAAAAGGAGAGAGGGGGCGAGGTGATAATGCTATAGAATAAGGAAGACTTAGGACAACTATTTGCAAGGATTGTTAGTGGGTGGGGTTACACACATTTCCGTTGTTCTTCTTGTGAGTGGAGTTGGGGAAAACAACAAGTTCTGTCTTTGGAGAATCCAGTCATGCTGTGTGACCCATGGCTAAGTTATGGGTTAGCAAGTGCCAGGAAGTGCCCTTCGCTGATGGATCTGCGCTCAAGGGGGTGATGGATCTGCGCTCAAGGGGTGCAGTAGTCCTTCTTGATTTTCATTCCTGTGCACTAGGGGTGCAATATCGCCCTCCCCCCCCCCCCCCCCCCCCCCCCCCCCCCCTCCGGATTTTCACTCGAGGGTTTCTCGTTTACACCTGCTGGTGTTTTGCCGTGAGTGCAAACTATCCAGTTTCTGGTGCCGCCTCTTAGAGGATGTGGCTCTTCCCCACGCACTGACGGACCTGGTTTGGAAGAGGGTCTGCTGGTCAGGGGGCTTTCCGCCGCAGTGACACCTCTTTCATGTCACAGAGCCCAAGGTCAGGGGCAACCGCACGCCACCAACCCACCAAGCGAAAAGGTCTGCAAAAATGAGGTAAAAAAGCAACGAAGACAAGGCGCTACGACCACCATCACCACAAGCAACGACACTAGATCCAGGAAGGTGGTGGGGAAAAAGCCTATGGAAAAACACTGCTTTTCATCATCAGCGCATCATGATCCCTGAGCTCTCCATCCCATCATCAGAAACACAGCGCCCTTGGTCACCATGAAGGGTCCAAGATGACGACTCACTGTGTCCCGAACCCTGGATGTGAGCCACTGTGGATAGAAACATGTTTTGTCTCATTGACGGGATTTACCCGACGGTGACTGAAAGGAACTCTGTGATCTTTAGCGCAATGCAATGTAAAAACACTTTTCCCCCATCACAACATAAGTATGTCAGGTTTAAATGTTTTTTTTTTTGTTTGATTGATATCACGTGTTGTCCAATGGACAATTTCTGTTTTGTGCCATTACTACATTTGTAAAACTTGAAGTACCGTCTAGGTGTTGAAATATGTTTTTCATTTTCACTATAGTTTATGTATAGCAGATGCAGACCTATAGTTGTCCTTAAACCATATAAGTAGCAATAAAAAAGTAGGGTAACTTTTGCTCCCATAAGAAAACCTAACACAGAGTAAAAACTGTTATTCAAGACTGGCACAGCGTTTTAAACTCGAATAAAGTCAGATAAACACAAAGACGAACAATCAAATGTGTGTGTGTGTAGGGGGGGGGGAGGCCAACAACTCAACTGTCTTTATAGTAATGACTTGGTAAAGATTTGGACTTGGGGAGAGGAGGTAGGTTGAAAATGGAGAAACTGGGAATATGAATAAAGAAAATATATTATAGATATGAAAACTCTTCGCTAGCTTCATGAGGGAACCATCGAAATCCCTTTCGAAGGCAGGTCTATTTGTATTGCCAGCTCCGAGGTTTTTCGTCCGCTGGATCGAAACTCATCAGAGAGACACGGCTAGTAGTGTTTTTGCTCCTGGCGTCAAATAGAGACACATACCATGGTGTTCTCACCACCAAGGGTTCAAAAAAGAATCCAACAGCACCCCCAAAGCAGCCAACGAAAGGTAGTAAATGAAACCAAACGAAAGTGTGGGGAGGAAAAAAGTTGCTGAAAAACTAAAGACATATGCAAACAGTATAAAATGTAAGGGACAGTCTTTGAGCCTACGCCTGAGGATCCACCCAAGGATGCAAGGGAGATAAAAAAACAAACACAAAGACGGACAGAAACAAATACAAATAACCTCGATTTAATCGAAACGAATATAAGTAGCAGTTTTGTTTCTGGACGCGGGATGTTTTTCTTGCGTGTTAACAGATAAACCCTGTGTGTTTGTTAATATTCTCTACTAACCTCTTCTCTGCTACAAAAGGAAAAAAAAAGTTACAACCTTAGAATCAAGGAACAAAAGCAAGAAAAAAAAGTATGCCTCGGCTGAATTACAGTGGATTCTTGTCAGTGGTCTGAGTATTTATATTTTACTTTTCCTCTGCTGAGAGAGAGAGAGAGAGAGAGAGAGAGAGAGAGAGAGAGAGAGAGAGAGAGAGAGAGAGCACGAACAACCTCAAAATTAGCTAAAAGGGAAGGAAGAGCATGGGCATTGCTGGTTTGGGAAACAGCCTCGGGTCTGTGGCTTCGGGAGATGTAGGAGCGCTGAAAGAAAGACCGCCGCATGAGTCTTCCGGTGTACGCACGTGACTCATTCACAGCCGCTCTGAAGCAGGAAGAAAGAAAGACAGAGAGGAAGAAGGAAACAAAGAAAGACGAAAAAAAAAAACACGACAAAGAAATAAACAAGGAAAGTAAAAGAGAAAAAAGGTAGGAAAAACAAAGACACAAGCAATACAGAACGGAAGGAAAAGAGCTGGAGAATAAAGTTGTGGAGGAGGAGAAGGAAGGAAAGGAAGACAAAAAAGTAAGAAAGAAAGAAGTTGATTTGCTCAGCGAAGTTACAGAAGAAAAAACTCAGCAAAAGATACGGGGGAAAAAGGCAACGAAATAAAGAAAGAAAGAAAGAAAGAAAAGAAAAGAAAGAAAAAAGAAAGAGGGGAAAAAAAGGAGAAGTGGGTAATACGACGACGACAAAGAACATAGAGACAAAAAAAATAGAATGAACAAAAAGAACGAAACGACAGGAAGGAGAGAAAGCGAAAAAAAAAGAAAGATGGAAGGAGCGAAGGAAAGAAGCAGCCCGCAGAAAAAAGGAACGACATTACAGAAAACTGGAGAAGAAAGAAGAGAAGTCGACAACACCGACAACAACGACTTGGGCGATAACGACGACGACGTAGAAAGAATAAGAAACGTGGCGAAGAAGGTGAGTTAGCCAGCGGCCAGGGGAGGCATTTGGGGAACTGGGTCCATGATAATGCCAAGGGTCTTGTGGACGACCTGAGGAAAGTGACACTATCTTCGAGGCCCTCCCCACCCTCATTCCTATCTTCTCCCACTTCGCTCCCTCCTCTGCCTGTCCGTAAGGTTTCGTCTCTCAGATTACTGGTTTCACGTCGGAGGGAGGAAAAAACAGAAACATGTGATGATTATTATTTTAAGTTTGTGATTAGTACATCATTTGTGAGTGCGATTCCTGAGTGGCTTTGAGAAGAAGCTGAGTGTGTTGCTTTTTAATGATGAAGATGATGATGATGATGATAATAATGATGATAATAATAATTATGATGATTATGATGACAATAATAGTGGTGATGATAATAATTATAACAATAACAACAAAAACATTAATAATGATAATAATGATAAAAATAATTATGATGATTATGATGACAATAATAGTGGTGATGATAATAATTATAACAATAACAACAAAAACATTAATAATGATAATAATGATAAAAATAATGATTATGATGATAATGATGATGATGACAATAGTAATAACAATAATGACAATAACAACAGTGATAACAAAAAATAACAATAATTATAACAATAATTAGACGACACAACGATAATAACGCTGATAATTAGAATCATAATGATAATGATGGTGATAGATGTAAGGGGGGGGGGGGGGGGGGGGCGGGAGTGGGGGAGGAGGAGGTTCCAATCTCTTCCTGACAACACGTCCAGCGCTACACATCTCGCTCCGACTTTTGTTTATCGATTTGTTCATTTGACACTTTCTTCTGTCCGGTGCTCTATGCCTCTGGAAATTTGCTAAGGGTACAATAAACACATGGTGATCTCTGAAACTCTCACATAGAAGGCTGTTTACAGGCTAGCACCTATTGCATAGCATGCTTCAGTTCGACACTGTATTCTACTGTGGCAAAAATGTGTTCGACGATCCTTCTCTCTGTCTGTATTAGATCTATTTTTATCTTAATGTGTTGGCATTTCTTTTCGTGAAACAGCAAAAAAAAAAAAAAAAAAAAAAAAAAAAAAAAAAAAAAAAAAAAAACCTTCACATGAAAGCAAGTGTTGAAGTATCGAGCCTCCCGGTGAGCCTAGCAAACATTGAAATCACGAACCTCAACCTTTTTGGCGACCGGAATCGACGCTATCTTAGAGGCAGGCGGAAGCAAATGGTTCTCTTTCAAGAACGGAATTCAGTGGTTCCCATTGCTGCCAGTCAAGAATTTTATATTTATGTTTCAATGTCGTCTTTTCATCGATGATCTCCCCTTTTCCCTCCGTCCTCCCTTTCCCTCCCCCTTTATGTCATTGCCATAGTTTTAAAACGAGGTGACTGAGGGCGGAAAATGAAGCAAAGGGTGTTAGTTCCGCCAGACAATACAGATTACAGGACAAAACCCAATGCATTTCGACCTCTTGGGCCTTCTTCAGGCAAAAACAAACAAACATTTAGGACAATGAAAACGACGAACGAGCAACCCCTTATCTTCTCATATTCGGTGCGATACGGATGTTGGATGAAAACGAGGTCGTTAAGAAGGGGATCATGGGAGCTGAAATGACAATGTTTGTTTTTGTCTGAAGAAGACAGGTCGAAATACATTGTGTTTTGTCCTGTAGTCATGTTCATAGTAACTGATGACTCGTTCACCCTCACTTGTTTCTTTTTCCCCACTGCATGTTTATTTCCGTCGTTTCCTTGTCTGTTGTTTCCATGCCAGCAGAAGACCATGACGTCAAGGTTCGTTGCTTCAACGTTTGTTATGTTCATCATCTGGAGGCACAGTCCTTTACCATTTGTTTCCGTGTTCTGACTTCCCTCTCCAGTCATGCTGTGAAAAATGTCCTAAGCAAATGTTTCATGGATGTAAAATGCGAGAAGACACAAGCGACAAGTTTTTTTTATTATTGACTGATGGACACTCCGTACAGTAATAAGACTGGGTTCTGAGGAAGTCTGCAGGGAACGTGCTCATTGAGAACATCATCATGGCAACAGCCTGTACAACGTCTTCCGGGCAGAGAGTAAACTGGCCTTTAGTGTAAAAGATAAAGATCAAGGGCGCAGTGTGCTGTTGATGTTGTACGTCCACATGGATAGCAGCTGTTTATGGCAGATATTTGAAGTTTATTTGTGATACGTTTTAATGATGTATAAAATAGACTGTGGCTGTATGAGAGACATAGCATTAACATACTACAGTAACATCTCATCTTGCACGCTGACGGCTTCATACATATTTTTTCTATTTGTCGGTTATAACCTTTCTGGAATGTTACTGTCTCCACTGACTTAGAACAATTTCACTCTTTCCAACCCCCCCCCCCATCCTACCTCCTTCACACACACACACACACACACACACACACACACACACACACACACACACACGCACACATACACACACACACTCACACACACACACACACACACACACACACACACACACACACACACACACACACACACGCACGCACGCACGCACAGTTACACACACACATGCACACATATTCTTTCCAAGAGTTTTCTAGGGCAATGAAATAGAGGGGAGCGCATAAGAGTGTTGGAAGCTTGACAAAGGTGGGGGGTGGGGGGTGGGGGGGTAAGGGAAGGAGACGGGTTGGAATTTAAGCCAAGCAAAACAAAAGTCAGAAATAGCAACAGGAAGTTGTTACGACTGGATTTAATAAAGATAGCGATCTGATAATGGATTTGGAGCCAAACGACAGTTATGATTCTGATTTTGTTTCCTCAGATAATCGAAGGCATCCTCTCTCCTCTCTCTCTCTCTCTCTCTCTCTCTCTCTCTCTCTCTCTCTCTCTCTCTCTCTCATGCGGGGGCAGATCGATAATATTCATGCCCTGCAGCAACCCTTGGGTTTCTGGAACCCATCTAGTGTTTTTTGTTTTTTTTTATTTCTCAGTCTTCACAGGTTTGACAGTTTTGCATCTCTGACATTCTATGAAACCACCACCCCTCACATCCTGTACATCTTCAGACTCTGTCTCTCTCTGTCTCTGTCTCTCCCTCCGTAAATCCTCTCTGTCTGTCTCTCTGTGACTGTCCGCGCGCGTGTGTGTGCGTGCGAGCGTGCGTGCGTTCGTGCGTGCATGCGTGCGTGCGTGCGTGCGTGCGTGCGGTGTGTGTGTGTGTGTGTGTGTGTGTGTGTGTGTGTGTGTGTGTGTGTGAAGTGCATGAACGCATCGTGTGGCATCAGTTTGCATCAGTTTCATTGTCTGTGCTTCCTGCTATACAAACCCCTTTATTCAATTTTTCCCCTCTTTCTTAAAGGAGAGCACGAACGTAGTACAAAATAACCATCAGCACAAAATGAACCATCAGTCAGGGGTCATTATTATTCATTGTGCCTGAGAGAAGAAAGAAACTGACGGCAGGATATGATAGAAAAAAAAATCCCATCTTATACTTAGTCTATAGGAAAACATTAATCTTGTTCCTGTCTACGAAATGGGCGATGAACGGAATGAAACCGAATCAGGTGCGCGCGCGCGCGCGCGCGTGTGTGTGTGTGTGTGTGCGTGTGTGTGTGTGTGTGTGTGTGTGTGTGTGTGTGTGTGTGTGTGTGTGTGTGTTGTGTGTGTGTGTCATTCACCGAAATCTGTACATTTTCATGGATTGGTTTTAATTGGCAGCTTTTATAGACCAGTTATCTTATTCTCGTGTCTTGCAGCGTTTGCTTTTCTTTCTCCACTCTTTCTTTTTTTTTTGTGCTTAGGAATAAATATAACACGGCGTTACATTTAGATAGCGCCTGACTTATGGCTCTAGCAGCTCACTGAGACGCTTTCTTTGGCACATACTCACCGCCCTCAGTCATAACCACACGAATGGACAAAAGAACAAACTGCAAAACTTTTGGGAGATACTAAACTTGGAAGTGCTGTTTGAATAGACAAGTTTTCAGGTTGGATTAGAAGGATGCAACGGAAATGGAATGCCTCATATTGATTGGAAGAGACTTCTAGAGCTTAGGACCACAGACAGACGAGAAGGAACGGAAGCCGTGGAATTTACGTTTGAAGCGGATTTGTCACTATTTCCAGGCACTATTACAAACTGCTACCCCCCTTCCCCCCACTCCCCTCCTCTCTCTTCGCCTCCCTTCATCCTCCTGCCAAGGCTGTAGCTCACTTGCTGACTGTCATTAGAATTTGTGCCTTTTTTCTCGTTCTGTGTGTAATTAGATTTCTTTATCTTCATGCTCTATTGCTCTGGATGTGTGAAAACCCTCCCGAGGTTTTAATGACTGTGAAATTATTCTCACTTCTGTCTTTGAAGCTTGGAGAACGTGCGATAAAAACACAAAGCAATCAGAGCAGGAAAAAACGACAACTTAATTAGCGCTGTTGTAGAGGCAGAGCCTTGGAAAGGGATCTTCGCATCTGACTGCCTTTTTACACTGACGACATCAAATTGCCTTTTTACACTGATAACAGACTCATGTCAAGCAACACGTGATTGAATAGGGAGCCTGTTATCATCTGTCTTTGATGTCGAGAAAAAAAGTGATGCCATTTGGTATGGGGGTAAAATAAAGGAGCGGGCTGCGTTGTACATTCTGCAGTTAATACAAACAAGCCTGTTACTGATCATTGATGGCTAATATTTATCGGCCTTTGAGTTCGATCATAAATATAAATGGCCCGGATCAGTTGCTGCTTCATTTTCTTTTGACATCATTTTCTTTTTTTTTTCTTAGAGTAGAATGCAGAGTGCGGTAGACTGTATCTTCCGTTTGTAGAACTTTGATTTAGTACGCTGGTAACATGGACGGATGTTTCTCTGTCTGTCTGTCTGTCTGCCTGCCTGTCTGTTTGTCTCTCTGTGTCTCTATGTCTCTGTCTCTATCTCCTGGGAGAGCGCAGACCTCCACTGCTGTCGAACGGATCCTGGATTCGCACATTGATCAGATCTCCGGATCAGCGCCACGGATCCGCACCAAAGTTTAGGCCTTGAGACACTTTCCATCCTCCCAGCAATTTTCTTGAAATCGGTTCTATGGGTTTGCGTCGTCTTGCTAACAGGCAAACCAACATACGCGGTCGGAAACATAATAATTTCCTTGGTGGAAGTAAAAACATTACCGTGATTAGGATTTCGTCACCCACCGACTTTCACCCAATACACCGTCTCCTGAACAAGATTAAGAAGAAAAAAGACACAAAGAAATGAAGGGGAAAACAGAAAAAGAAGAGCAGGATCTTGTATCAAGGGTGCTTATATTAAGCAATAAGGGAGCGAAGCCAGCGCACGGTTGGAGTAGTTTCCCTGAAAACGGGACAACATGGCGACTGTAGCCCGTGGAGCTTGTTTCGCCACTTTCCATAACCCACACACTGAAAAACTGCTTCACACGTGATACGGCTAAGACATTAGAGCACGCACTCTACCTCCAGTCAATCTTAAATATGCGATCGTGCAACTCCGTGTCTTCTCTCTCAGCCCGTCACTATCCATCACTCTCATCTTTTTCAACAAATCTTAAAAAGTGTCTTTTCATACAGTTGTTTCAAATGATGCACTTTGTTTTTATATTTTTGCCCTAAAGTATCTTGTCTTATAGTCGTTTTAAATAATGCACTCTATTTTACATTTCTGCCCATGTTTTATATTTCTGCCCTTCTTCTTCTTCTTCTCATCTTATCAAACCTCTTTTTGAATTTCATGTGAGTGCGTGCATGCGGGTATGACAGTGTGGACGGCGGAGGGATTGGGGGATGTAGTCAGGAAAATGCGTGGCAAAGTAAGTGTGTGTGTATGTGTGTGTGTGTGTGTGTGTGTGTGTGTGTGTGTGTGTGTGTGTGTGTGTGAAGGACGGGGCTTTGGGGAGGTGGGAGGTAGGGGAGAGGGGGGTGGAGTGGGGTATGTCAGGAGATAGATCTGTATAAGCCAGTGTTCATGCTTTTTGATTTAGTTGTGTCAACCTGCATTTCGATTGATGCTTGAAAGTGCTTTGAGATTTCAGAAAGCTCTCCAGGAATGTCCCGTTATCATCATCATCATCATCATTATGATGATAATGATGATGATGATTATTATTATTGCTATCATAAGTAGCTGTGGTAGAAGTAATAGTTGTCCTAGTGGTGGTGGTACTATACTACTAGTAGTAATTGTAGCAGCAGCAGCAGCAGTAGTAGTAAAAGTAGTACTAATAGTAGTAGTAATAGTCGTAGTTTTAGCAGCAGCAGTAGCAGCATCAGCATAAACACCATCATTAACATGTTGACCATCATGCTGATGATGATTATGATGATCATAATGGTGATGATTCATAAAGAGCCACTATTAAGATGCATAGTTCGCAGAGAGGCCTTCATATTAAGTGTAGAAAATACGAAACGGATCATTCTATACACAACTACCCCATCTGAAGTCCACAAACCCGCAAATACGGAGTGGAGAGGGGCCATTTGGAAGTAAACAGCGAATTTAGATCCCACAAATAGGGTCTTTCAGCTCCAAGACACTGCTTGAATAGCCGGAAACTGCAAGACGAAGGAGAATAGGAATATGCCTTGCAGAAGGAAAGAGCGATCACCACAGTGAATACGGCCAATGAACCGTTGAATCGAATTCCATGACAAAAACTACAGTATGTTCACTTTGCATTTCGCCTCTTTCTTCAAACGGCTCCAGACCTATATTACCGACCCTGTTTCATGAGCAGATATGCAACACGTCGTTAGGTTTGATTAGAATACATTTCAAAACACAGAAAGAAGTTAGTGACCAGCCTACGACAGAAAAAAGGCACTGATTATACAGAATATCCATTTTTAGTTAAAGCATGTGGGATTGCTGCGAAGAGGCTTATGGTGATCACACACACACACACACACACACACACACACACACACACACACACACAACACACACACGCACGCAACACACACACACACACGCGCGCGCGCGCACACACGCATACGCAAGTACACACACACGCAAGCACGCACACACACTCGTACCTTCTAAAATATGAGGAGGCATGATGCATACCATATGACGAGCTACTTAGTATAAAATAAGTGCTTAGAGAGCGTTGGGATTTACATGACATTCAAGATGCACACGTTCCTGCAGACTCCATGAAGACCTTCTTCAGGGGTGTTCCATCAGATGTGATTTTTGTGTTCCAGAAAAAAAGATAATGTTTTTAACTTTGATGCAAGATTGTGTGGAAAACAGACCCAGTTTTAAGGCGTTTCGAGTGTATGAAATTAATAACTGGTTTGTTATGTTAACATATACAGCTCAAAACAATTTAAGAGCCACCTGCATTTTTCATATGGTTTAGATAACACATCGTAGTGTATAGAATTCAAAGCTTTTGTCCAATTTTTGCACTGAAAGTGTGACAACTGCTTCCATGCAAAACTGGTTTTGGCATGTGTTCAGTTGAATCTGAGTCTTGTAGGTTGAACGAGTTCACAAAAGAAAACACCGAAATCACGAAAACATGGTAGCGATTTGCGAGCGCATAGCTGAGGCAGCAGAGTTGGGCTGACTGCAAACCGCATTGCACGTGCAAGTCGTGCCTTTACTCAACACATGGCAACCAGTTTTGCTGACCAGTGGGTATGAAAAAGCCGCTTTTGGGGGTGTTTTTAACCATGCCACCAAGACGGAGATTAAATGACACTGACCGGGGAAGGGCTGTTGCTTGGCTTCAAGAAGGTGTAGGCATCAGAGAAGTTGGTCGTCACCTTCAAGTGCATCATGCTGGTATGCAAAGACTTCGTGACCGCTTCAACACCACTGGTAGTACTGCTGAACGAAGATGGTCTGGCCAGCCTAGGTCCACCACCAGACAGCAGGACAGACTGCTGGTTCTGACGGCGCTGAGACAAAGAACTGCCACTGCAAACAACCTCAGGCGACAACTGCGTGCTGCAGCAAACATAAACATTTCCGACCAAACTGTTCGGAACCGCCTGAGAGGAGTTAACCTCCGAGCAAGATGGCCAGCTGTTCGACCTGTGCTTATGGCGGCTCACAGAAGGGCGCGACTGACCTGGTGCCGAGCTCATGTGACCTGGACGAGGCAGCATTGGGCCCGGGTGATGTTTTCTGACGAGTCGCGTTTTGCTCAGCTCTTCCACGATGGTCGCATACGTGTCTGGAGGCGGATGGGGGAACGCTACCAAGAAGCCAACGTAATCGAATGGGACCAGTATGGTGGGGGGTCTATCATGGTGTGGGGTGGCATAGGAAGGAACTTCAGAACCCCCCTGTACCGAGTTGAAGGCAACCTAACTGTGTGGGGTACAGGGACGACATTCTTCAGCCTCTGGTTCTGCCTGCCCTGCAAACCCTGGGCCCTGACATCATCCTCCAGGACGACAACGCCCATCCCCACTGTGCCAGGGTGGTAAACGTCTTCTTGGAGGAGCAGCAGATCAATCGCCTCGACTGGCCAGCGTCCTCTCCCGACCTTAACCTGATCGAGCACGCCTGGAATGTCCTGGGGCGCCTGCTTCATGAGAACCACCCTCCAGCAGTGAACCTGGGCCAGCTCTTCGACTTCTTGCAGCAGGAGTGGAACAACATCCCCCAGCTGACTCTCAGGAGGCTTGTGGACTCTATGAGACAGAGATGTCTAGCTTGTATCCGCACTAATGGCGGCCATACTGAGTATTGACATTGATTGTCATTTGATTTGACTGTTCTGATTTCTGAAATGAAGGTGTTCATCAATTAAGCCCATGAAGTTATATTTTTGAGCAGCTGTTATTCGTTTATTTCTGATGTCATTGTATCGTTCCATAGATGAATTTTCAATTAAATTGTTTGAAGAAGTTATTTTGTTTTTCGGTTGAATTGTGTGTGAATGTTTTCAACTGGCTCTTAAATTGTTTTGAGCAAGATATATGGAACCGATTTTGACGATATGACATCACTGATATGGGCCCTGCGGTCGACTTTAGCTCTATACAATTTGAATTGAATTTTTGAATTTTTTGAAATGTAAATAACATCGAGGCCTTATTTGAAAGACCGTTGAGGATGTTTTCAATTGCAGCAGCGATAAAAAGGGGGGAAAGGACATGAGCGTGACTTCGGCTAAAGCTTGAGGTCAGCAAGCTGACTGATACTTGTCTCACACTTTTATTCCCCTGCCAAGAATTCGTCAGTTGTCCTCGACAAGAGGTGACTAAGAGCAGCCAGCAAATTTATTTCCAAGGTGTCACCATTTCCGTCGGATATTTAACATGTGGCAGTGTCACTGGGGAAGGATTGATGTATCATTCTTCCATGACGTTGACACCAAACAACATTAATCTGACATGATCATTTCGTTCTACGCAAGCTCTTGTTTGACCCACAAGTGAGGCATGTCTTTTATTCCTACGATGAAGATGACTTATCTCTGTCCGTGTCCTTCGCCAACACAATGAAGACTTCTTTGTCTAGGTGCACACCTGTTGTTCACACAGTGAAGAATACTTTGTCCGTGCCCTTTGCTTACACGATGAACACTTCCTTTTCTCTGTCCATGTCTTTTGTTCACAAAGTGAAGACTAATTTGTCTCGTTTCTTGTATTTTGTTTGAACAATGAAGTCTACTTTGTCTTTATCTTTTTTCTAAGACGGTGCGGACTCCACTGTCTATTTCATTTGTTCATATCCTGTAGACTTCTCTGTCTTTGTCTACGTCCTCTGTTAACACGGTGGAGACTATTTTGCCTTTGCCCATGTTCATTGTTCACACAATGGAGGCTACATGTGTATGTCCGTATCTATGTTCAGACAATGAAGATTAATTCATCTCTGGCCCTGTCTCTTGTTCAGTCAATGAAGAGTTCTTTGTTTTGCTCATGTTTTATGTTTCGACAATAAAGACCAGTTTGTCTTTATCCGTGCCTTGTCTTCATATAATGAAGATTTCTCTGTCTCTGTCCTTGCCTTTTGTCCACCAAGTAAAGATTTGAAAACAAAAAAAAACCCTCAGCATCGGTCTTTTTGTTTACACAATGAAGAATTCTTCGTCTCTGTCAATGTCTTTCGTTCACACAATGAAGACTGCTTTGTGTCTGTCCATATCTTTTGCTCACGCAATGAAGACTACTTTGTCTATGTCCAGGTCGTTAGTTCACACAATAGAGACTAGTTTGTCTTTGTACATGTCCTTCGTTCAGATGAAATAAGTCACTTTATCTTTGTCTTTATCTTTGTCCAACCAACGAAGAGTGTTTTGTCTTTGCCCGTGCTCCTTAGTCGCACAATGAAAATACTTTGTCCATGAATTCTGTTCAGACAATGAAACCCGCTTTGACTTTGTCCGCGTCTTTTGCTTAGTCAGTGAAGACTTATTTGTCCATGCCTTTGGTCAACGGTGAATATCAATCTGTCTCTACTCTTGTTCGAACAATGACCACTTTGTCTCTGTCCAATCTTTGCATTCAGGCATTGAAAGCTGTTTGTCTATCCACGTGACTGGTCATTGCATTGGCGAAAGACCCAGCCCAGAGGAGTGGCTATGGTTATGAGAGAGGAGAAAAGGGGAGGAGGGGATTAGGGACGTGCTCGCTTTTATGGGCATAAAGTCTATGGACTTTCGAGCTGTCACGCATTGCAAGAATACTGCTCCCCCCCCCCCCCTCCCAAATAAAAAAAAATTTGTAAAGAGAAGTTTTTTTCTGTTTCGTTAAATAAGTGAAGAGGAGGAAGGGTGTGGGATGGGAGGAGGAAGAGAAAGGGGGTGTGGGGAGGGACGTAGGGTGGAAAGGGGATGTTGGGTGGGAAGAAGGTGGAAATGATGGGTAGTGGGGAGGGGGGGGGGGCGGGTAGGGGAATGATGATAGTGAAGGGATAAGCCGATTTCTTGTTATCTCCCTTTGTATCTGATCTTCATTTCCCTTCCTGCACACCTTCCTGCCACACCCGCCATCTGCCACCACAACCCGCACCCCCCCACACCTCCTTGCGGCGCCACAATCCACAAACCCTCAACCTACAACACAACAAAACAACAGCCACCACCGGGCCCCGTCCAAAACCCTAAACCACATAACTAACCACACAAACACAACACACCTCTCGCCCCTCCGCCCCTACGGGGCAGAACCTCGCCCGACACCTAAAAACACCCTCGCCGCCAACCCAACAAACACAAACACACACACCCTCGCGCCCCTCGCCCAACACCAACACGCAACACACCCTCGGCCACCCCCAGCCCGCCCCCCCGCCCCAACCTCGCCCCCCCCCGCCCCCCTCGCCCCTCTCCCCCCCAGAACACGTCGAACACAACCCTACAACACAACCAACACCCCCCCCCCCCCCCGGCCCCCCAGCTCACCCCCACCCCCCCCCCCCCCCGCCCCTCGGGCCCCCCCCTCCCACCCGCCCCCCCTCTCCCCCCCGCAGCCCCCCCACGCCCTCCCAAACCGACCCCTCCGCCCAAACCCCTCCAAAAACCCCTCCTTCGCTCAACAGAAGCGCCACACAACAAAAAAAACCACAACCCCTCGGCCCCCCGCGCCGCCTGCGCCCCCCCACACCCAGCACAAAACAAGAAACCTTATCAAACCGTCGGCCCGAGCCCAACACAACAACCTCGCACCTCAACAACCAAAAACCTCACACCACACAAACAACCTCGCCCCGCCCCGACCCGCCCCCCCCCCCCCCAACCCTGGGGGCCCCGGTCGAGAGGGGGGGACAACCACAACACCCCCCCAGACCCACTCGACTCGCCAAACCCACAAAACACACCTCGCACACACTCTTCAAAAACAGCACCCCCTCGCCCCAAACCGTCGCACGAACCCACCCTCTGCTCTCTCGCCCCTCGCCTCCACCTAACCTCGGGGCGCCCCATCGCACCCTTCCGCTCACCCCTGGGCCTCACAAAACCTCTCTGGCCCCTCCTCGCACAACCTCCTACACCCCCCTCAAACAGCCGTCGTCGCACAAACACCGTACCAAAACCTCTACCCACTACCCTCGCCCCTAACCTAACGGCCCCTCCTCAGGTCTCTTTCCTCGGCCCACCCTTCCAGGCACACACCTCGCCCAACACACAACCACTTCCAACCGCACCCACACCCAAACACCCCCCGAACATCGCCACGGCCAGTTCGCCCCCCACCTCCATCGGCCTCTGTAAAAACCCACGAACCACCCACCTCGCACTCCTCGGCCTCGCCGTGCCCTAGGGACCCACCCTCGGCGTCCCAACCACTGTCACACCTCGCCCACCGCCCCACACCCAACCTCGGGTGTGGTCCCGCTCCACCACGCCCCACAACCCCACGGTGTACGCACTGCGGCGCCCCCCCCCGCACACCTCCCGCTCGTCGGGCAAACCCACGCCCCCGCCACCCAAACCCCCCTCATCTGCGCCCACCAACCACGCCCCACGCCCTCGCCCCATCCAAAGCCCTCGCGCGCCTCCCCCACCCAACCCACCCTCCCGCGCCAACAACCGCCTTCGCACACCCCTCGCGCACCAACCTCCACCGTACCTCGGCACAAACAAACAACCAGCACCACACAAACAACACAAAAACCCGGCGCCACAAACAAACACCCGCTCGGAACACCGCACCTCGCCCCGGCGCACACCACACAACCTACACAAAACAATCGCTCTCAGAAAATACAACCAACACAAACACCCACCCACAATCAAACCACCAAACACACCCACGCCAGGGCACTCACCTCTCGCCACCACCGCGCCCCTCACGGACCTCGAAACACCCTCATAAACCCCACGCCCACACCACCAACAAACCACGCCCCAACACACCAAACAACAAACCCCCCCAACCCTCTCCTCCCCCGGCCCACCCGCCCCCGCCTCGCGATGAAACCTCCACGGCCCCGCCCCAAGACCACCCCCCAAACACCCACAACCACGCCTCGCCAAAACCTAACCCCACAACACCAACACACCACACCCCACGCCACCCCCCCCCAAAAACCCCAAACCCCCCCCCAACGAGACCCAAACAACGCCCCGCCCCGCCCCCCCCCCCCCACCCCCCCCCCAACCCCCCCCACCACCACCGACGCTCGCCCCCCCCCCAAAACCTCGCCCCCTCCCCCTACCGCCAACGCACCCACCACCAACCCCCCGCCCACGCCCCCCCACCACCCCCCCACCCCCCTCGTGGACCCCCAACAACACCCTCAAACAACACCGCGCCCCACCTCGCCCTGCCCCCCCCGCACACCACCTCGCCTCCGCACAGACACACCCAGCCGACACCCACCTCAGCGCACACCACACACCTCTGCCCCGCCCACCCACCGCCTGTGCCCACCACACAAACCCACCACGGCCGCCGCACCAACACAATACCACAGACACCTAGCCCCCCCTCCACCACGCACCCCCCCCAGAACGCCGATCACCCCTACCCCACAAACCACATCGTGCGCCAACCCATGACCACACACCCCACGCCCTCACACCCCCCGACGCCCCCCACTGCCGCTCCCACCCCCCCCCTCGCACCCACCTCTCACCGCATCAGAACCCCCGCCCCCTCAACCCCCCCCCCGCCCGACCGCGCGCTGCGACCGCGTTCCACACGCTCGCCGTGCCCCCCCCACTCAACCCCCACGCTACGCCCGCCCGCTCACCAAAAACCCCGCCCCCCACGCCGCCCCAGCAGCCCGGCCCACCCACACACCCCCCTGCCCCCACGCTCTCCCATCAACACAACCACACCCAACAACAACACATCACCCCTCCGATCGCACCCACGGCCTGTGGGCTCGCCACGGCGCGCCTCTACACCGGGCCACCGCCCCACAAAACCCCTCCTCGCCCCCCAGCCAACCTCTCCACGCCACCATCTCGGCACCAACCCCACCCGACAGCCGCTCGCCAACCAACACCCTCTGGTCGGACCACTCGGCAACCTCGCGCCCAACAAACCACACCACGCCCCACTCGCGTCTCGGCACAAAGTCAACCAAACCCCCCCCACCACACACCTCGCCCTCTCCCCCTGCCCCGCCTGGCCCCCCACGCAGCTCGCCCCACCCACGCCCCCCGCAACAACAAACACCGCAACCGCTCGGCTCAAACCCGCAGTACCACAACAACGAGCGCAACCTCGCCCCCGGCCCGCGCGCGGCCCCCCTCACGCCCCCCCACACCCCAAACCTCGCGCCCCCCCGCCGCCCCCCACGAACCCTACACACCTCGTCCTAACCACCCCCTGACCTCGCACCTCTGGCCTCGCCCGCCCACTACGCCCGTACCAACACCTCTGCCCCCGCCCTCAAAAACCACCTTCGAAACAAAAACACACAAAAAAACAACAAAAAAACCTCGGCCCCCGCGCCCGGCCCACAAACCCGGCTGAAACAACCAGACCCCCACTCCCCTCGCCGCCCCCCGCCCCCTCGCCCCTCCCCCCGACCAGCCACGCCTCCCACACAACAAGAACACATCCTCGCAAAAAACCGAGGGCCGCCCCCCACTCCCGCCCTCGTCCACTGCCTTCACTCCCGAAACCACAACCCAAACAGCACAGCACCGACGCGCCCCCCCGCCGCGCTCGCGAGCACCCATTACTACACCCGCCTTAAACACCTCGCCCCAAGGCCTCGGGGCGAACAACCACGGTGCTACCAGACATCGCCTGCGGTGCCGCCGACTTAACGCGGCCCAACCACACCCAAAACACCAGAAACCCAACCAGACCACACACTAATGCCGCCCAGCGCCACTACAACCCAGCGACCTCACTCGCCCCCCCACACCCACGCTCCACATAACACCCCAAACAAACAACACACCGATTTCGCCCCCCCACCTCGCAACCAGGAATACAAACCTCGCCTTCACCTCGCCCCACCCCCCTCGCCGCCCCCCTACAACACAAGATCCCGAAGGGCCCCCAAACCCCCGGGAAAAAAAAGGGGGGCCCCCCCCCCCCCCCCAAAAAAAAAACCCCCCCCCCCCCTTGGCCCCCCCGGCCCCCCCCCCCTTTTTTTTTTTTCCCCCCCCCCCAAAAAAAAACCCCCAAACCCCCGGGTTAAAAAAGGCCCAAAAAAAAAAGGCCAAACCCCCCCCCCGGGGGGCCCCCCCCCCCCCCCCCCCCCCCCCCCCTTTTAAAAAATTTTTTTCCCCCCCCAAGGAAAAGGGGGGCCCCCCCCCCGCCCAAACCCCTTTTTCCCCCCCCAAAAATTTAAAAAAACCAAAAAAAAAAAAGGCCCCCCCGGGAAAAAAAGGGGGGCCCCCCCCCCCCCCCCCCCCTTTTTTTTTTTTAAAAACCCCCCAAAAAACCCCCCAAAAAAAAGGGGGAAAAAGCCCTTTTCCCCCAAAACCCCCAAAAAAACCCAAAAGGGGGAAAAAAAAAAGGCCCCCCCTTTTGGGAAAAAATTAAAAATTCCCCCCCCCCTTTTCCAAAAAAAACCGGGTCCCGGGGGGGGTTTTCCGGGGAAAAAAAAAAAAAACCCCCCCCCCCCCAAAAAAAAACCCAACCCCCCCAAAAAACCCCCCCCCCCCAAAAAAAAAAAAATTTTTCCCCCAACCCCAACCCGGAAAAAAAATTTTTTTAATTGGCCCCCCCCCCCCCCCCCAAAAATCAGCCCAAAAAAAAAAACCCTGGGGGCCCCCCCCCCCCCCCCAACCTTGGGGGGGGAAAAAAAAAAAAACCCGGGGGGGGAAAAAAAAAAAAAAAAACCCCCCCCCAAAAAAACCCCCCAAAAAAAACCCCCCAAAAACCCCAAAAAAACAACCCCCCCCCCCTTTTTTTGGGGAAAAAAAAAAAAATTTTCCCCCCCCGGGGGGGAAAAAAATTTTTAAAAAATTTCCCCCCCCCCCCCCCCGGCCCCCCCCCCCCCAAAACAAAAAACCCAAAAAACCCCCCCCCCCCCCCCCCAAAAAAAAACCCCGGAAAACCCTTTTAAAAAAAAAAAAAACCCCCCCCCCCCCCCCCCCAAAAAAAACCCCCCCCCCGGCCCCCCCCCCCCCCCCCCCCCCCAAAAATTTAAAAAAAACCCCCCCCCTTTTTAAAAAAAAACCTTGGGGCCCCCAAAAAAAAAGGAAAACCCCCCCCCCCAAAAAAAAAAAGGGGGGTTTTCCCCCCCCCCCCCCCA